>OMKK01029562.1:0-18909 GCA_900302305.1 Polymixia japonica | reverse complement strand
AAATGTAAAAAAAAAAAAAACTAAAAAAGTATTAGGTATTATAGTTATTAATTATTATAAATAATAACAAAATCTTCCATCTAAATAAAGATGAGATTCTCCCATTTGCAAAGGCTATAGTAACACAGTAGAGCTGAGTAAAATATAAAATACTTTTTCTTTAAGAAAAAAACAACTTGAAATTCCTCCCTTTTTGTCATAAAGGCTTATTTTTACTTCTACTGTGGTTGATTTTCTTAAATTGTTCAAACCTAACACGTTTCACTTGTGATTATTTTGGCATTACATCGCTCCTTTGCTACAATACTCTCGGCATGTACCAATTTAAACACAAACACAAAAGAGACGCTTAGCAATTAATTTGAACAGAAGTACAAGGACAAACTGCCCAGTGCCACATTTGTAGAAGCACTTGAATAACACCTTACATGCCGTGATCAAACAAGCAAGGCTCCCACTCTCTTTCTCAAACCCTTGGCCATGTGACTCATGCAAGAACTCCAGCCAGCCCACACTAACTGGAGGCACAGGTCAGGGTTCTGCTCTGCCCAGAGTGTTACAGAACAGTACGCAAGGATTTGTAAACCACCTTTGTATTTTGCAAACCTAGTAAAAAAAAAACAACTGAAACATAAACATAATTTCTTTGTTTTTTTCCCCCTCTGGCAACAGGAAGAGAATAATTAAAACATCATTGTTGACATTATGTGCGCCATTATCATAATGGTAGCACTGGACAGTGTTTCAATACTATAATGACTATTCAATAACAGACCAGGGGAAATTGGCTCCATTCTCTAATTCCAGTGAAAAGTGATTCTCCAGTCAGTAATGCTGAGACTCTCTTGAGTGTTTTACTGTAACTAAGCCATGTTGCAATAGGGCATTTCTAAGCAGGATAAAAGGCCATTTACAAGTTCCTCTAAGAGTCCTCTGAATTTCCAATGAAGTGACATGGAAGGAAGTAGGGTTGGACAATAATTCAACGTTATCATTTGTCATCTTTTGGTGGAATCAAATTGTGATGATATGATGTTGTGATGTCCTTGTACACAACTATGTTGTCTATGATGTTGTTGATGACTAAATTAGGTATAAAACATTTGAAAGAATATTATTCTTTCTGGTTCTGGTTGACATCACACATAACATTACCATGCAGTTCAATGCAATGCACATCAGTTGCTTATTTAACGTGTGATTTTGCATACATAAGACAAATCGTGATATATATCAATATCTTAAAAAAGGATCACTACCATGATATTGATTTCAAGCATATCGCCCAGTCCTAAAATGAGGTGTCATGACAGTGGAATAACACAGAGCCATGTACTGTACTGCAGAACGCCGCTGACCTGATTCTACCTGTCAGCTCTTAATGGCTACCGTTACACACAGGGACACATTCAGTGACAGGCCAAGATGCACAAGGATGAGGTTTTGTTGCCATTGCTATCGGATCTTGAAAACCAGATATAGACCAAGCAGCCTGGACACAATCCAGCCACAATGTACAGACAACAATACAGAGATACAAAAAGTGAAAAATACAGCCACAGAAGAAGCATGACAGCTATTTCCAGGCCAAGCGTGGACCACGTTATCTCACAAAATCCAGTCTTTAGAAGCAGTGCTGCCCGAGGAAAGTAACGGGATTCAAACAATAATACTAGAGATTATCCACCCTAATCCAGTAGTCAGCACAAACCAGGAATGTTTTTACCTTTGCTTCCCACGTCCTGCTGCCTATGAAGCAGGTTTGTTTTATTCCAACAGTTCAGCACAGTTGTTAAAAATAACGAGATATCCTTGTACCAAACTGTACAAAGGTGAGAGAGAAAATGCTAGCATAATGCTAATGCAGAATGCTATTGATTGGCTTCAGTTTGGGTTAGGGTCTTTCAAATACATAAAGAATAATGGTAGACAAACTGCTAAGATCTGCCTTTCAATGAAAACACCTTAAAGCCCCGGGCAACATACATGTGTGATTGCCTTATAATTGGATTCATTTGGCTCTTGTGGACATACAATATGCATATACAAAGTATGTATTTGAACAACTTCAGGCTTTGTTACCAGGGGTTTTAACCGTTATATTTCTTAATCTGGTCCAAGGCTATAGAGCTACAATGACCATGAAGTCGATCACAATTTCTGTTGACGCTGCTAGGATACTTTTGTGAACCATGAACAGGTGAGGCTGCTGTTATCCCAGAATATTTTACTGAGGCAGGAAATCTTAAAGGCCACCGCAGAATACTTTAGAGTCCTAAGATAAGCAAAAAAAAAAAAAAAAGGGGAATCATATACCCCCCAAAGAAACGTTAATCTGCCCGCTGTTCACTAATTAGAGCTAAAGAATGGACTATAACACAAGACTCTGCAGACTGTTAAAATATGTAGAGCTATTTATTGCAGCGTGAGTGGGGGAAACCGCATCTTACAAATCGCTGTCGAAGCGACAGGAAGAAAATCCTTTCAGGGGATTAAAAATAGGATGCAACTGATTTTCATTTTCCTCTTTGTTACCCTTTCACATTGGTTACATCTCCGAATGGGGGAAGGGGGGGTGCGTTCAGAGATCTGTTTGGATAATCCTACGAATACGCAGGCTTCTTCCTCACATTTGTAAGAAAGGGATCGTTAGATGTTATCGTTTTTATTAGCCGCTTTCGGAAGCAAGCGCCGGCCATGTATGACATTACATGCCATCTCCTCCTGGTCATTGTGTTACAGCCAAAGATAATTAGGCATTGAAAGTGACTGTGAGTCCTGATGAAGCAGAACCCTATTACAGCAGAACTGTGCTGGTTTTAACATTAAAAAAATGTTGAATATTGTTCTTCGCGAGTACCTGAATCGTTTCATTTTTCCAGTTCGCTCGGTGAAGCCGCCAGGCCGCGATCGTTTTTTTTTTTGTTCCTCATTGAAAGCGACGAGGCCAGAACGCCCAGTCAACCGGCCAGGGTCATAATGTGACACCCGTGCCCCCTCCTCAAATCTCAATCTGCACCCCTGCCGCCCATCCAACACCCCCCATCATCCGACTCCAAGTAGCCAAGAACCCATTAACAGTAATGAGAATCGATGGGGGTGTTAAAAGTATTGGCAGTCCAGCCCACAAGCTGCTCTCAGAGCTGTCTTTATTAGTCTGCAAAAAAAAAAAAAAAAAAAAAAAAAGAGCTCTGGTCTCCAGCCTGCCAGCTCTAAATAGGAGTGCATTGATCAGAAGGTCAGGGCAGGTTGGATTCAACTCTTTAATTGTCTGTGTCACTCCTCATTCCCACTCCCAACAGCTGTCAATTATCTCTTAGGTAACACAGGGCCAGCACCGCTCATGGAGGTTCACAGCCAGGCTGAGATTGAGACATGAGCGGAATACAGCTCGAAGGAGGCAGGGAAGCGTGCTCGGTAGTCACACTCATCATCGGGAGCAAGATGGAAACACATCTCCGAATTCGACAAAAAGAAAAAAAGAAAAAAACGGAATCCTGGACCGTTATTAGAACACCTGTTATAAATTGTACTTATTGCAAAGTCTTGTATCGAATTGCATCATCTTGATTGCACCGACCTACATCTTAATTTATTTGAATACAGCTGGCGGTTCATTGTTTTCCCTTCCTCAAGACATGGCCAAGCGAGGTATGCTGATGAAGCTATGATGATCGATGGCTTTTCTTCGCCCAGTTGCATGTGATTATGAAATCATCATCAGTTTAAAGATGCTATGTTTTGGTTTTTTTAAGACACAGCTCTAAGTTATCAGGTGTCTTGTTCTTACTTTCAGAGTGAGTGCGTGTTTGTCGTGAGTTGATCTTACCGTTTAACATACCCAAAATAGAACATGATAATCCCAAAACTACATTTTTCTTAATATGCTGATCTCCTAAACACGCTGTGAGCAATGGAACCTTCAAGGCTTAGCATGGCTTTCTCTTGTAGAATTTGATCACCATGGTGACATTACAATCTCTCCCCCCTGCCATCTTCCATCTCGTGGAGTGGCTCTGCTTCGTGTTTTGAGTAGGGCTAAACACAGCAACAGGGTTCTGCTGTCTACTTAACCTTAATGCCAGAACAGAGAGGATCTGTCCGTTAGCCAAAAGCAGCCGAGAGGCAGATGATAGTTGTGTCGGTCTATCCGCGTCCAAGAGATAAAGTCTGATATTAAAGCACAAGATATCTGGCCCTGCTGGAGCTGTATCCTGGCTTTAGAGTTAGGGTTTTCAGCAACTTGGCATCCTACCAGACCATATCTTTCATCAAACCAACATTATGATAGCTCCGATCGTTCCAAAACATTTTCGAGGATAATGTTTTGTTTAGTTTTACAGTCATCTGACATTCATCATGTCATCATGTGTTCGAGAAATTACTTCAGTAGAAAATGATGCAAAATGAAATACCTAAATGAAAGAATAAACCTAGGTGTGTGTGTGGAATAGTCCCTGCCACCACACCTGCTGCAGTGTCACAAAACCGGAACACCTGTTTCAGGTGTCAAAAGTGTGCAGTTACAAGCCTGGTAAAAGTAAAGCTCCCCAATAATCCATGAAACAGAAGTATGCTAACGAATAGAATAGAATAGAGATCGATATACAGACAAACAGACAGACAGACAGACATTTCAGCTCCTATGAACTATTAACATGACAGATTTATTTAGGGTGGACGATGTAATGACGTCCATGTCGGGTTTTTTTCCCCGTTTATATCAAACCACATTGAAGGTTTAGTTCAACAAACAAAAGTAGGACAAATCATCAACACTGACCAACTGCGCATGAAAAATATAACCTTCATGAGATCTATGTCAATCAGTTAGCTAGAATGGTTCAGAGTTGAAAGGTCACATCTCATGTTGCTGTACAGTCGTATTTGACCAAAAAAAAAAAAAGTCATGCATGTATGAAATTTGAGGTGAACCCTGCACTAAGCTATTCCCTGTGCAGGGTTGGCACAGTGCAGAGTGCAGCAAGCCGCTTGTCAACTCCGGTAAGAGAGGCTGCTTAGCCGGAGCAGAGTTTTCAGATTTACTGAGGTATGAAATTCATTTACTTCACACCTTTTTTTAGACTTCATCCGACATCAGCGTCCATTTAGCTCTGATGAGAAGATTTACTATTACAGCGTGGATGCTCTCGCGCTTTCATCTGCAGGCCGAGCAGCCTCAAAGATAGACCCGAGGGAATGATATTTCTTAACCTAGGCCTTTACCACAAGGTCCACGTTAGGTTTTCCATGTATTCTTTGTGCTCTGCATACATACCATGTTCTATGTGAGTATGAGTTACTGCTCTATTTTTAAGTCTCCCGGGGGGCATAAGCTGTATGCTCCAATACTGTCATTTCTGACAGTATATTCTTATCCTGAGAAGATAGGTGATGGTTTAACTTCTGAAATAGATTAATTTTAAACAATCATTTTGGATTGGAAGTGGAAGCCGGGTGACATACCTCTAGAGAGCAGCTGAGTATAATTAAGTTAGTATGCCATCTAAATGTCTTCATCTGCACAACGGTAACTGCCTGCATTTCTCCGTGATGTGATTTAAAGTGGAATGAAAGTAATCCTGCCTACGAGTAACAGTGAACACTGAATAATGATATAGCGCAGCATGGGCACTGAAGTGAAACCCGCACAACTAAATGTAAAGTTGCTTTCAACTGGCTATGTAGCCAGACAAACTAAAGGAAACAACGCACCTTACTTTCATTAAGCTTTTACTTTTCGATTCATTTTGGGAATTTGAGAATTAACAAAGCAGAAAAAAAAGCTGTAATTGCCATCTTCCTGGAAACTGATTGAGATGTCAAGTCTTTTTCAGTTGAATTGCTGTGACAGACATTTGGGCAAGAAACTCAAACTCTCCGGTGACAGAGCTTAGTTAGCAGGAAAATAACAAACTGATAACCAGTTCAGAAATAAAGCTCGTCTTTTACACCGGTGTTGATTAAACTGTCTGGTTCGTCTTTCTGGTGCTTATAGAATAACGGTCACGCAGAAGAAATAATATGTCCGTGCACTGATACGCAGACATAATCTTACGATTCAGATTGTGTTATTCTGCAAACAGCAGATATGCGACTGCTGCTCCGCTGGCTACTCGCTAAAAATATATATTTATTGATTGGATCGGATGACACGCTCTCGCCTTTTCCTTTTCCATCTCCCCAATTCCCTTGAGGGTCAATAAAACATCCTATAATGACAAATGCTGCCCTTCCTCGCCCTGAGAGGGACAAAAACAATTTTGCCCAGAACACAGGGAATGTTTTCAATATGATGCCATCTGCCAAGCTAAGTATAGCATGTAGATGAGCCCCCCCGCCCCGGAAGCTAAAGTTTAATTCAAAACACGCGTCTACACCCCTATAACGCCATCGAGCCGTTTTGGGTCAATGTCAGCAACTGCGCTTTTCAACTGAGCGTCACAATCACAGAAATACATATTTGCCGATCTGCAGTAGCATCCTGGAGAAACTGAGAGGTGTCTGAGTTTCTGGAACCAAGTACCTCTCAATCACACATAGGCTATGTGTGGAGAATTGATTTCTGTGGTTGTGGAGGCCTGGGAGCGCCGAGGCGTGGCGCAAAGCAACATTCAGCATTGTTAATGTCTCTTGACAGTGCAACCTCACATTATGGACAGGCTATCCTACTCCCAAAGTAGAAAGCCACCCTAAATTTGCATGCTAAGGGAGGAACAGGCTTTTGACTTTAAATGTAAGCCTATTGCAATTTCATTCAGGCTTAGTCCCATTCCATTTAGCTAGGGTCATCTTACTTCATAGCCAAATTAAAGTAAGCAGCAGAGCTGAAATGTGGTGCAGACAGGCACCGTTTCAATAGAAGAATGACTGTTGGAACAGTTTACTAAAACGGCACGTTGCACCTGGCCAGGAAATACACTGGAAATAGACAATGGATGAGACAAAAGACAGTTGTGCAAGTTTTTCGGGACTGAACATTTAAACAGGTTGGACCCTACCTCTCTGGATACTAAAACTCTCAGAGTTTGTGCAATTTGTGCAGATTGAGATAAGGTTGAGATCCCTTATCAGTCCCAGCTGAATGAATTGGGCAGCGGAAGTAAAGAGTATAGAAGAAATCCTGCTACACTGTGGCTGCAGTGGAGGTGAGTTATGCTTGTAGAAGAGGCATTTGTTTATAGGCTCCACGTTTAAAATGTAGAGATTAAATCTAAAAACTGCACTTAATGACTAAAAGGCAATAGTCTCCAAATCTTTAGTCCTGCTGGCACAATTATGGCTGGAGCTGTGTGAACTAGTGTTTTCTGAGGTAATACTAGATCTTCCAGGCTGCAAAATGAATTGTATATACTTGTATAGATTTTAGTTTCCATGATCAATAATAAAATAATCGGCAATACAGCAGCCATATGTTTTATTTAACTTAGAAAGCCTGCTATAGTTGGAAACAGTGAAGATGTTGCTATAAATAATGAAATTATTGAGATTAATAGTCCTGATTAATAAGGTTAATCAGTTTCTAGTGCAATAAATGGATAAATGCACCAATAGACCAGTAGATCAGGTGACAATGGCCATGTTTACATGCACGCCAATAATGTGATTATAATGTAATCGCATTATATACTTGTGTAAGGCAGAACCAATGTAAACATGCCCTAATTATGTTAATATGATTATACTCTTACTCTTAGTAAGCATAATCGCAGTGAGATATGTGGACTATTATTAAATATGTGGACTATTATTAAAAGGGAATTGTCACACTATAGTATAATGTAAACAGCTTAATCGCAGTAGTGGCTATAATCACATTACTATGCACATGTAAATGTACTCACATGACATGACGTGTGTGCTAAGGAAGGTCACGGAACTACCTGACTGCTGGATCAATCAGACAGATTAATGAAGCACAACTTGCTGACCTGACGGATACAGACACCTCGATTACATCTAGCTCAGTCACCAACCATGCTGAGCCCCGTTCAGACTTACGCAGAGTGGAAATGATAATGACAATCACAATACCAGAACAGCTAACGTGAAATATCAAACTCTAAAAAAACAGTTGAATATTTCAAAGGATTTCAGAATTCAGATTTTCAGAAATATTTACAGCTTTGTTTACAGGCTTCTGTGCTGAAAAACTCTCTGTAATGTTTGGCGGGCGATAAAAAGGTGAGCAGGAATGCACATTTCAAAACAGGAAAAGACATGGTCGAGTAGTTAACACAAAGCTTTTATTTGTTTTCTGCATACTTGGGCAGCTGCTACTGTATTTCCCTTTGTTTTATATTTCTTGCGGGTTCTGCAATGCACTAAGCTGGTATTCGAACCTGGTGTTTGTGGTCCATGTAGTTCTGAAAGCACTAAAATGAAGTGCTGTCAAGCACTCAAAATGTGTACGTAAACCACAGTGACCGTGATTCATTGCATATAATAATAACTGTTGAAACAGCTGGCACTTGCTTGAAGCTCCGATGGCTGCACAGATGCGTACTGAACAGATGGCCTTATATATAGTGTGGTTCTTACATATATAATCTATGAAATCAATCCCAGTTTTACCTCCTTCTGCAACAGAATCTCTAGTTTACAGATTTCGTCGCCATTTCCCCCGAGCTGTTGGCTCACATGCCCGTGACTTGACTGACAGCCCTCACCTGAATGTGCACTGGTGCATTGGGGTTGCAGGGCAGGCCCAGGTCAGTCCGTTGACTCACGCACTGACTGCAGCGAGCACGCAACAGGGATTTACCACTGCTGAATAGCACCATTTCAACTACTACTACAGGCTGAAATGATACAAAAATCGTGTAGAGCATCTTTAAATATATACACACGCATTAAAACAGCTGTTAAAAAACAATCGTCAGTCACGTCACCCCCACGCACATGCGCATGCATGGACCCCAACCCCTGCCAAAATAAATTGTCAACCTGTGGGAAACACTGGTTAGAAATGAACCAGTAATCCCTTTACTGCCCACTCATCCAGCAATGGGAACATCTGTTCAATCATTTCCTCCCCAGCGCCGTGGTTCTGAACAGCTTCACGGGGAAAAAAAACGTTTAGAATGTCACAAACTTGAACGAAAGCTCAGCTGTACTGAACCGCAGCTCTGCGGCAGCCGAGCAGACTACGGGTTTGCGGCGGTTTGCAAGACAGATCGGCAAACACTTTCGGGAAGCGGTCCCGTCGTTTACAAGCGCAGGTGGGAAGTGTTGTGGAGAAACTCCCGACGTCCTTTTTTTTTTTTTCCCTGCCTCTAGATTGCGGTTACATTTCTGACATCAGGAGCTCAGCATAGGGCAGAACAAAAGCCATCCTGAGTTTTTAATCAATAGGAGGATTAACCTTTGGTATTAGTGGTACCTCCAATAGCAAAACAGGGAGTCAAGATGCAGGATTAAACCTGTGGAGACACACTCATTATTGGACTTAGATCTACAGACCTGTATGACACCCCATATATCACCGGCATTGGGTTACCATTAATGACTCAGTAATCCTTCAAATCTCTCGAAGGAAATTCACCTTATCACGAGCCTTGCTGTAAATGAATGTCTTAGCGGAGGCTGCTTGGGTAATGATCCCCCACGTTTCCGTTTAAAAGCGAGCTCTGGACTTTGGTGTGCTCATCAAAGCCTTGTCTTCCAGGCATTTTAAGGAAGTGCCACAATGATAGGTCCTATTATTCCCATACTGCACACACAGCAGTCTTACTGCTATCCCTCTGCTTACAACAATCCGGGGGGCTCTCAAACTTTTAAAAGCCAAGCAGATACATTAGACCAGAACCCCTTTTTGAAAAACATTTTAGCGCATGACCTTATGCAAGAACATTTTTATTTTGGTACGGAATTCACACGAAGTCAGCCGCAAGTAGTTTAATTAGTTGTTCTATTGTGAAGAAAATATAGCTTAAGTGCCTCCAGTTATGTCTGGAGTCTGCTCTGAAGCACAGACAATAGCTTGACATAATTCTGACATGAGCTATTAGGACATTTATTTCAAGAAACAGGTCAACCTTCTTGTTTTTTTGGCTTTTAGACTTTTTTTTGTATCATATAGACTTTACACTGACATCTTGTTGTGTTTACTTGTCCTGGAAAGAACCATCTTTACTACAAACACCTCCCACTGAAAACACCAACCAACAGTGCATTCCATTGATTTCTGCATCAGTACAGCAACAAAAGGAAAGAATTGGTCCCCAGGAAGGACGTGGAGGGCATTTTTATTGAATTACTGTTAATACCTTAGCCCATATTCCTTTACAAAACAGTTTATGCAGAATTGAGGTTGTATGTTGAAGAGGCCTTCAGTTCATAATCAACGCAAAAAATGACTTGATCGTTCTAGGCTTAATATAGACATTTTAAACAAGCATTCTTCCTAACACACTATAAATAGTTTCAATTAAAGGGAAAAAGCCAAGCCTCGTTTATCAGAACCATACCACTACAATACAAACAGACAATTTTATCCAATTCATCTTGTTTTTGGAGGATCCTCAAATATTGGATTACCTTCAGCCAAGTATTTATGTGATAATTATTTTAGTAATCTAAACATTTAACTAGTCCAACAAGACCTTCATTGCTGACAGCAGGGATTAATTTAAAGGTCTGACAGGTCTAGTGGCCTCT
This sequence comes from Polymixia japonica, assembly GCA_900302305.1. Lineage (NCBI taxonomy): Eukaryota > Metazoa > Chordata > Actinopteri > Polymixiiformes > Polymixiidae > Polymixia > Polymixia japonica. The sequence goes on along the minus strand of OMKK01029562.1, from coordinate 8,250 downwards.
GTAACATCTCAAATAATGTCTGTGGATTTGTGTGTCAAGCTTATTGCAAATTTTATGATAAAGTAATAACAGTAGCAAATCTACAGCTGTAAATTACTCCCAGCCCTACCTGTTCCTCAAGCTGATATTATAACAACCTTCCCATCCCATAGACCCCACAGGATTCACATTTAAATGTCTCCCTTTACAACACACAAAGGGTATGTCCCAAGCGTCTGCAGGTGTTATAGGTTAATGAAGCTCTATGATATTTATCAGCATGAGATCATTATAAATGTATAACTTATCTATGATGCTGAAGCACCTTCCCTTTCCTCTCTCCTATTTCCTAGCTCCTTCTCTGTAGGAGAAAAACCAGGTTCAGAAAGTAGAAGTGCTAACCATGAATTTGTTCCACCCATGCACTAAACCAGTTGATTCTAATGAACAAAACTCTTCATCTAGGTAGGAGAAATTAATTCGTGACATCAGCTGGTTTAGTGCATGGGTGGAGCACATTCATGGTTAAGACTTAATACTTTCTGAACTTGCTTTTTCCACCTCTGGACGAATGGTAGTTAAGGAAGGAAGAGAGCATTCGTGGGATGTGTTGGGACGCACTGAAACTGACCCATCAGAAAGAGTGAGAGGAAATAAAATGGGGATTAGCCCCAAAAGATTGGCTAACAGTTGGTTTAGCTATATCGTCGAGGACAGTGAAGCCAAGCTACTCTTATGTGAGGATTAGTAATAAGGTTATGGGTTCACCTCCATGGCACTGCAACTATTACCAAGGTACTACCTTTTTTAAACACACACTTTCGACGAAAACTGGCAAAATGTGGTGACTAATGAGTTATGCTCCGAGGTAAATAGGCTAACGTCGGCTAACATTGTCGCTAATTTCCACTAAGTTGGCTAAAGAAGTAAGTTAGCTAACGTTAACATACCTCTAGAAACCTACAGCATCCACGGCTACTGGTTGACTACAACCATACACGCCTGAAAACTAGACGGCCAAAGTTTTATTTTACACACTATTGCTTATTTGTGCCTACAACGTTAACTTTCCTTTGCAGCGATACTTCGACGACGCGCTAACTTAACGCTAACGTTATCCGGTGTTGTGCCGAAAATACGCCCCCTGCCAGATTTCTACTCCCCCTTCGTAAGAGAAGCCAAATCTGTCAGGGGGTGGAATTTCGACACAACACCCAGAACGAGGCAGCAACGTGGGTTCACACGAAGGGGGGTGTAAATCTGGCAGGGGATGAAATATCGGCACAACACCGGAACGAGGTAACAACACGGGTTCATGGCGGTTCACGCGAAGGGGAGTGGAAATCTGACAGGGGGGGAAATGTCAGCACAACACCGGTGTTAGCACATGGTGAAGTTATTCGGGTAACAAACACACCAAAACCATAACAATTAGCTACTGATTACTACGTCTATCCACTTACTTATTACGTGTTCCGCTGATAGTTTCCCCAGTAATCCATCCTTGAAGTGTATATATGCTTCTCCTGATGGATGGGTTACTAGGAAAGCCAGTGGTTAGCAACAAGACCTGTCATGTATGGCGGAGTACTGTAGCGGCTACGGCAAGCCGGAAGTTAACACGTGTGTTTTGTTATTGTTTTTATGGCCCCCTGTGAACGAAACGTGGTGGTTTATCCCGGTGGTGATGTAATGTAAAGTAACTTAAGCTTTTACAGAAGTGCGTAGGCTACAGTGAATATGCATATATTAACTGGCAACATCTGTGAATTCAAACGTGATGTTAGTTATTTTTTAAAGGTAACCTTGCTGAATTTAATGTGGAGGCGAAAAAGTATTTGAATTATTTTGTCAATCCCTTAATAATTGACAGAGTAAGAGCAGTTGATAAAGATTAAGTTACTCAACAAAAATTTCACAATAATTATATTTTTGAGGGATTATTAATTTGGTCGTGTGAACGTTGAATTAAATCTAGACCTTTCTGTAACTGTGATGGGTTAAGATTTATTTTCCCATTTTCAAGTGAAGTCAAGTACCTTAAAATTTATGAAGCACTTTAAATTACAAACCCGGTTGTACCAAAGTGTTAACAGAGCAATTTAGAAAAAAAGGGTAGACAAGCACACTCTTTATGGATAAACAGAGTGAAAGAGCAAAAAAAGCAATTGAGCATTCGAACAGAAGAAATAAATAGTAATTATTATAATAACATTAATAATAGTAAATAATAATATATACATCTCAATAAAATAACATAATTAAAATGCAGAGTAAAGGCAATGAGACATCAGAGGAGCAAATCAGACACTCATTCTCAAAGTTATTATCTTCAAGAATGCATATGATACTACTATACCACTATAATATTTACATAAATACTGATGAGTTGGGATTTCATGACTCGATGTGGAACTGATTCAGTTTTCAGAGTAAGTTCATTTCTCTGTCCATTTTTATTCACACACAACGCAAAACGGATGTCTGTTTCTTTATGACATACACAAAAGATAGTAATTTGTTTAGTAGTTTTGTATTGTAGTTGGCAGCTCCCAGCTTCCCCTAGCTTTCACTAGCAGGTTCATAGACCCAATGGGCTAATTTCTGTCCATCTGCTGCATTTATCAGGGGTCGTTATCCTCTTCTAGAGCTGTCATAATTCTTCTAGAGTCAGTTAATGGATTTTCTTATACTTGCATTTCAAATTATTATAAGACTATTATGTAAATGGTTATGATGACACTGACAATTCATAATTTGGCCCATATTACATTAAATATTAAAATTATTCATCACAATTCAAATATAAATTGCATAGTTATACTAACTACCTGCAATCTACCCTGTCTAAATCTGTTTAAACATACGTACATAGGCCTGCAAATAGCTAGAGTTGCAGAATGTTTAACCTGATTTAGGCAATTTTTGGCTTGTTTTAGCTGACCCGTGGAACCGTAGTTGTGACCATCTATTTGGGCCCTCTGATGGTAGCACGCAACCTCCGCTCTTTGACGCTCTTTGCCACTGAAAAGAATGCCGTCGGCTCACTGATTGCATGTGCAAATAGCAAAACCAAATTGTGGGCTGCAACGTGACTTTCTAAGCCACAGTGCTCTATATCACACATCAAAAAACCATAAACCATCACGCTGTTGTAACCATATAGAAGCTGGTTTCATGGACTCTTGTTAATAGTTCATTTTGGAGGGATTTGGCTGTCACCATAGGCCTGAGATCTATGTAGCCTATTTCAGTTTTCTGCCTATATAGCAAGCTGTCACGGTTCAGAACAAGGACCCAAGAGTACGACTCAGGAGGCAGTAAAAAGTCTTTACTTGGACAAAAACAAACAAGGATATGCAAATCCAAGCAGGCAGGCAAAAGTACAAAGGGAATGATCTGAGGCAGAATCCAAAACACAGGCCAGGTCGAAACACGATCAAACGAGGATATCAAAATCCAAAAGGGCGGGCAAAAGTACAAAGGGGTCGGGGCTGAGGCGGTATCCACTAACACAGGCCAGGTCAATACATCAGGAACAGGAACAGGTCAGGCAATAATCAGCACGCTAGAAAGCTAAGGCACGAAGACAATCTGGCAAAACACAAGTGGAACTAAACCGGTATAAATACAGTGAGCTAACGAGGGAACGGGGAACAGGTGAGCAGGTGAATGATACTACTGGCAGGAAAGGCAGGCAGGTGGGAGTGACAGATTCTGAAATGACAACAGAATTAGTACAGACAGACAACTGAAACGAATAAATGACTGAATGAATCAATAAACTGAAATACGTAAACCATGACAGACGCACATACTTGGGCACATCATCAGCGTTGTATCCTGGAGTCATTGAGCGTTTCACCCTTTGCAAACACCCTTTTTTTCAGGCGACCCGACCGAGGTTGATCAGGTCCAAGTGGCACGCCGGTCACCCCTTTTCAGCCAGAACCATTTAGACGCCATCTAGACGCCATCTGCAGCTTCCACGTTGCTGTTGACAGCTCTTCTCCCGCTTGATCCCGTAATGCCCAGGGTTCCCTAGGCCTTGCTAAGGGAATGACTTGATATAATAATCTTCTAATTCCTTCACCATTTAACGTCAGCCCGAAGCTTAACCCTTTTGCAAAAGAGAGCATTGTCAAATCAAACAATATTCATTAATCAAGCCAGAGGCATATCTTGAGCGTGCCTCTGTCATGTACATTTAATCACGGACAACCCCATGATAGAATAATGCAACCGTTGTATTGAAGCTGTAATACCCCTGCTTTCTTATTAAGCGAACGATTTTTAATTTTGCACGTTACTTCTCTTCCCGCTTGTCTATTGTATTCCACGTTGCGTCCTGCTGTACGGCGTGTTGTTACTGCTCTGGTCGCTAAGCTCTTTGAGAGATGCCGGAGCATGAACAAAGCCAGTGATATCTAGTGAATTCTCATTACAAGAGGATTATTGTATGTGCCAGCATGCATTTTGCTCCCACATCAAGTGTTTTGGACCATTTACTGCCAATTCCGCATTTAATAAGCGTAATTTTTGCCTTTTTTTGACCCCCCCCCATATCCTTCTTGGCTTGCTTGAACTGTATTGAATTACCTGGAAATCACTGTTTGCTCTTAGATGGATATTTGTTTCCTCTGTGTGACTAAACATCAATACCCATTACAAATCCCTGCGTTACATGTATGCTCCAATTCGACAGTGTAACAGGCACTATCTATCACCATATAATGACCCGGTAATATTCCCAAATGAGCGATAATCCCAATTAACATCTCAGTCTCAGCAGGGGAGATGTAGTATTACCTGGTTCACAGCAGGTTGCTTTAATTAAGCTCTCTCTGCACAGTTTACGTGTCACAGTTACAAGTGAGCAAGCAAGCCGCTTCTCACAGAGACAAAAGCGTGAAGCCCCTTTACACACATGTTGTATACATATGTGTACCCAACCCACATTTTACTCACTTTTTTAGACTCAATTCAAACCTTTCTTTAACAGTGATGCAACATGTTCTCTCAAAGCACTGCAGGCAACCCACTAACTCGACTAATCAACATGTAAACAATGGTAAGTAAGTAAGTAAGTAAACTTTATTTATAAAGCGCCTTTCGAACCAAGAGTTGCAAGGTGCTGTACGATGAAAACATGAAAGAAAATAGAAACAAAATAGAAAGTTAAAAACAGAAAATATCAATATAAAGACATTAAAACTGCACGGAAGGCAGTTAAAACTGCACAGAAGGCAAACGCATTACAAAACAAAGTGCTTACCAAACAAGTGAGTTTTTAACAGCTTCTTAAAACTATCCACTGACTCTGCGTTTTTTATGACTGAGGGAAGACGGTTCCAGAGAGTTGGAGCTACGACTGTTAGTTTTTAGCCTAGATTTCGGGACGGCCAGAAGGCCTTGGTCAGCAGACCTGAGACATCTCAGTGATCTCACTGTGGCCAGGGGACACACTGATTCAGATATGTAAATTGGGGTCAGCCCGTGTAGTGCTTTATAGGTGATTAAGAGAATTTTAAAATCAATTCTGCAGTCCATGGGTAACCGTGGCCACAGTGAGAGTAATGTGTGACCTACGTCGTGTCTTGGTTAAAAGTCTAGCTGCCACATTTTGGACCAACTGGAGCCAAGACACAGATGAGCGACTCAGAGTGGTGAACAGTGCATTGCAATAATCAAGATGGGAGGAGATAAAAAACATTATTTTTTTCCAGATCTTGAAAGGATAATGCAGATTTGATTTTGTCAATGTTTCTTAGTTGAAAGAAACTGGATTGGACCGCTTTCTTTACATGCAACTCAAAGTTCATGTGTTGGTCAAAGAAGACTCCTAGGTTTTATGAGGCTCGCTTAACATTTGCTGCTAAAGGACCAATATACTGCTGTATTTTATCAGAAACGCTCTCAGGGCCTATAATAAGGACTTCTGTTTTGTCAGGGTTAAGCTGGAGGAGGTTACATGACATCCAGTCCTTTATATCTGTTAAGCAGTCTTGCAAGGTAGAGAGCTTACTAAGGTCAGTTGGTTCGAATGATAAGTACAGCTGTGTATCGTCCGCACAACAAAGATAAGAAATACACTTAAAACAACTAATTAAGAAACCAAAGGGAAGCGTGCACAGGGAGATTAAGAATAGGACCAAGGACCACGGGGTTCACCACAAGTCAACAGAGCAGATGAGGAGACATAATCCTCAACGATCACAGAAGAACTCATATCTGACAAATAGGAGGCAAACCAGTCGAGAGCAGTCCCAGTTATACCCACCCATTGCTGAAGCCTACTGAGGAGAATAGAGCGGTCAATAGTGTCAAAATCTGCACTTACGTCATGCAGCGACAGAACTGAACCCTCCCCAGCATCAACACGCGTTAGGATGTCATTTGAAACCCCGAGAAGAGCAGTTTCAGTACTGTGCCTCAGACGAAAACCAGACTGGAACTTATCAAAGATATTGTTGTCCAGGACACATAGGAGTTGCTTACAAACTACTTTCTCCAAGACTTTGGAAATGAAAGGCAGTTTGGATATAGCTCTATAGTTAATGGGAAGCAATGGGTCAAGGCTTGGCTTTTTTACGAGTGGCTGAATAATAGCATGTTTAAAGTAGGCACACAGCCAGAGCTGAGGGAGCTATTCACAACGGAGAGTATGTTTGGGGCCCAAGGAGCCGAAAACATCTTTAAAAAGAGAGGTTGGAACAATGTTAAGAGGACTAGAGGAGGGATGCATTTGGGAGACAACGGCTGTGAGTTCTTCTAAAGATATCGGGTTAAGATGGCTCAATAGAGAAACATGGACCGGACAGTCATGGTAGCGTGTTGGTTAATGTGTGTTGACATTGCACTGTGGTTTAGCAGTGGCTTGGCACCCACAATGGTTGCAAGCGTCTTGTCGGTTATTCCGTGCACGGCTTTAGAGTAGTAATATGTTTTCCTGCGCATGGGCCAAGGAACAGGAAAAATGTATTATTTGGGCACAGGAAGGAAATAGTATAGAGACTGAACCATTAGAATATATTATAGATGCTAAAAGATGCTGACTAATGATGGATCATTGGTTGGCAGCTTTTATACATTTGCTGAAGTGATTTGTCTGTCTGCTACAGGCCTTCAATAGTAAAACATCCCAGGAGACATGGAAAAAAAAAAAAGGGATTACCCACACAATATAACTTGGTGTTGACCAGAGAAAACATGTCGTTTCTCATCAGCAGTATGCGAGAGCATTCAATATCAGCCCTCCTGCAGGCATCCAATCTCCTTCCAAGCTGCTGTCTGCGGTCGCCCTACCAGTCTGTTCTGCTTTTCTCATTAGATTCCATACACTCATGCATCCCAAGTATTTCTGGAGTGTATAGTGTGTGGAACGATGTAAAGCGTTCAAGTATCAAACCTGGACAAATCTCATCACGTCTTTGGTGAAAGTTTTGTATCCTAGCAACTCCCAAGGAAAGCTGGGTTGACTGCAGCCATCGGGATTTAGGAGTCAAGGGGGCTACCTTTCCACAAGATGACGAGCGCCTGTTTACAAGCAATCAAAGGTTGTTTTAATGATTCATAGCAGCCAGCGGTACATAGGAGAAATAATGGCTTTTTTTGCCTTGAATGAGTACTGAAGAGGGAGTAATCCCTGTTACACCACGGCTGATGTTTACATGAGCTCAGACGAAATGGACGCAATCAGGTGTTTGAGCTGAGCGGCTGATTGCTGAATTAAACCGTCTCACTGTCTTTCACACTGGAGTGTCACATTGGTGGATAGTTTTCTGTGGTGTGTCATTGCATCTGATTGTGTCTTGATTGCTTGTCCCCTTTACAGTTGCGATTGTGAGAATTATTTCATCCCAACTCTAGGACTTGCTTGGATATATCACGCATTTTATACTACCACTCAAATCTCAAGATAGCCATGCTAACTCATTGAACCTGGAATGACAAGTGAGCTCTATTCATATTTTATCACTGTCCTTTCTTTTGCTATTGTGTTTACAAATGTTGCATATAAGAGACAAGAACCTGTACAGGACAACGCCATAAAGAAGCTTGAATTAGGGTGAATTAGGTTAAGTCTTACAATGTGCCACAATGAGAAGAAGGAAGTGTATTTTTGTTATCCAGTCATTATAAGTTCTGAAGTATTGCAGCAGTTGTCGTTTGATACTAATTAATATATTGTATACTTTAAAATTACATCATAAAGATTGTGAGATACATCCCCCCCAGTTTCATAGGGACCCTGATCCGTCATCCCCCGCC
>OMKK01029560.1:0-13340 GCA_900302305.1 Polymixia japonica | reverse complement strand
GGCGGGGGAATAAATTGGAAGATTTTGTGTTGGATTTTTGTAATAAGTTGGCAGAGATGCGAGTTGGAACGGGCTCTGTAAGCAGGTTCTCCCTCCCCGGGTTTATGGGGACCAACTCGACGGGCGAGGTGGGGGGGAGGGGCGGCTCTTCTGGCTGATTATTATCAAGGGACCCGCAAGTGTTGCCCGGCCACAATGCTTTTTTTTTTTTAAGGAACACTTCATCACAATGTCTTAGGGAAATTACGTTTACTGTACATTGATTTGATTCTTGCATATGAATTTGGAGACGAGATTGTGATTCTACAGAGGAAATCCAGCAGAAAGACCTAACGGTTAAACTGAAACCACTGCAAACCCAAAGAAAGTGCAATACATTCATACCTCATGTGATATAAATTGACCCAGAACAATATCTCTAATTACATTCTCAATAATATGTTTTCTTTTTTTAATGTTGTTAACTTTGGGTTGTGTGCATTGATTACTTACACGCAGGGGAATTCTTCAGGCAATGAAAACAACAATAAAACCATAGTTGTGATGTCATTAAGCCAAAAAAACAATAATTCTCTGGTAGTGTATGCATCTTTCAGCTTGAAAGTAAATGTGTTTTTTTTCCTTTTTGCATTTGTAAAATTAGAATTGATGAGGAACTACCCAACATTAGTTCCATTGCGTATTTATTCAGTGTTATTCAAGTGTCATCTCCCCTCTGTATCCCTTATATAAGACCTCTGCGGTGCTTCAATAGTCTTAAACAATGATTTTTCATTCATTACACGGCTATTTTGTATCATTTTCATTTACAGCTGCATCAAATGATTTTATTGTAACAAATCTTGTGTAAAATACAGCACTATTTACTATTTATAATAAACTATATAAAAATACAGAAGTGAACGTTTGTCTTTTAAAAGCTTGAAGTTGAAATGGGTTATGACTAATTTGAAGGAATGGGTGCCAGTTTAAAAAAAAGAAAAGAAAAAAATATATATATATGTGAATGAAACTATATCATTGTTGGTTTGTTTTCTTTCATTTTCAATTTGTTTTCTTCTCCTTTTAGGCTTTTCTTTTTTCTTTTTCCTTTCTTTTTGTCCTCTTCTTTCGCACTTTTTTTCCCCTTTCTTTCATTCTTTCCATCTAAAATAGCGTTTCAACTGTTCTTGTGACCCGCATGCATACGGGCACAGCGGTGACAATGGCTGCCCCCCCCGAGCTGTGTGCTTCAAACAAACACTAAATCATAAACATATCACCTTTCATAAACACTCCTTTTGGACAAATTCCTGCTCCCTGGGGGCCCCTTCACACCCCTTAATGAGTAAAGCAGAGCCCCCCGTAAATGATATAAACACCACGGCCCCCAGACACGCCGGGACATTAGTCTCTGCCATGGCTCTAGGTCTTTGGCTCTCCGGCTCCCATCGCCCAGCAGAAAGAAAAACACTGTTCACCCAGTTGGCTCTCTCTCTCTCCACAAGTTACTGATATCACCGGTGAGGTTTTATCGCTCCTCTTTCTCCTCATCTCCCTCTGAGGATGGAGGGATCAGGTGCCAGCAGCTGTCAGTGTCACTCACTTTATGTGTGTGTGTGCGCGCGTGTGCGCGCGTTGGAAATAAGTGGACATGCGCATGTTAGAACACATATGTGCATTTCTGTTGTATTTTTCCGTATTTGTGTGTCAGCGATTGTATGTTTACGCTTGTTTTGTGTGTCCAGTACGGTAAACGATAAGATCAAGGCAAGATCGCATTTCACTATTTTCTTAGCGCTCTGTAAACTCTTTTTTTTTTTTTTTTACAAGCGCTCAACTTGTAAGACACAATGAGTGAGAAAGCCAAAGGGGTTGCTTTGGAATGGAGTGTCACTCAAGCAGCAACACACTGGAGACAACTTAACCTCTGACCTCAACACTCTTTGAAATGAGTAGACTACTTGACCGGAGCTGACAACAATCCAAGCGTCTCCGCAGCTCCCCGGTCCCAAATTGAAAGTGAAGGAAGGGACGCGAGAAAGGGAGGAGGGGGGGGTGGAAAAATAGTTTTAGAGAAAAAAGAGGAGAGTTAAAAGAGAGCATTGTTTTCGTAAAAAAAAAAAAAAAAAAAGTTTAAAGCGGGATGTCCTGGGAGAGTTCTAATCTTAGGACTCAAGTTGTAATTGATTCAGTCAACAATTATGACAATCCCTTGATATCGTGAAACATCAGAGTCAGAAACAGGTTGAAACTCGACGGTGCAAATCATTCCCGAGAGAAGGAGGTATGACGGAAGGAAACTAAGGTCGTGTAATGGAATGCTTTCTATGATATCACCGCGGTTTCGTCCAATAGGGGAGGCGAGGGAGTGGGGCTTTATCTCAGAAATGCTGTCTTATCGTGGGCTCTTGAAGAGCGGCTTGGTGACTCACGGCGTGCCGTTCCAAAAGTAGCGCAGTGCCGCTCTCTGTTTCTACCTACACTCCTTCCTCCAAGGCCTTTCTCGATGTTTGTGTCTCCGTTTATTTTATTTCAATTTCATATTTCTGTCGGGATTGTGTGTCATCGCTCTTCTTCTTCGTCCGTTTTGGTATGAACCACATGAACCGGACCTTCCTGCTCACCCTACTTTCCAGATGCCAGCAGAAGATTCTGGAAGATATGGCTACCAACATAAGTGGAACCCAAAACAACAGCGCTCCGTCCAGCCCTACGCTGAGCCCTTCCTCCACCACCAACCCACCATCTACCACCTCCCACCCCAGGAAGTCCTACGACAATGCCTACTTCTATATCCTGTTTGTCATGTTCTTCTACTTCTTCCTCTCCGTGACGCTTTTCAAGAACTTCATTCGCAGCGGCGCGACCAAAAAGGACCCCTACGAGGAGTTCATGAGCGCGGGGCCGCCGTCAGCGCAGAAATTCAACGCAGGCCCCGCGTCGGAGAAGTTCGACTTTGAAGAGGAGAGCAGCCTCTGAGCCGCAGACTGGTGAAAGGGAGGGGAGGGTAGGAGGGCCGGGGGATGTTTTGACAGTCACCAAGCCAGGAAAACGTCAATGCGGACTACTCAGAGCAGACCTGCTAGTGATTTTGCAAAACCTGTACGAAGTTCGTTTTTTTTCTCCTCTTTCCCCTCTTCCATCTGACAATCAGAAACCTCACGCGAGAGGGCAGGCAGGAGGAGACGGCTGCCTCTGATGATCTGAGAGAGCGGTGGAAACATGGAGAAGCGCGGGTCAATGGCAGGCCGGAATCTCCTCCTGTGAGGCCCAATCAGGATCAATAACACAGAGGCCTTCGACATCGCACACACCACAGGGAATCCCAAGAATATCTCAGCAGACTGGTGGTGTGGACAGCCTGGACATTTTGCCTGTGTGTGTGTGTGTGTTGTGTCTGTGTGTTGATTTTGCCATTACATTCTCCTTTTTGTAAATTTAGTTTTAACTTTACTAAAAGTAATCAACTGATAAGATCAGGGTTATACATTATTTTGTCAAATTTCAAAACATCAAAACAAATCAAAAAAACGTATGTGCAGGTTTTCATTATAGACATTTTTGAATGCTGATAAAAATGCGTTGATAGCATTGTTGGAAGTTTGCATGTATTACAGCATATCGAAGCTTTTCAAAGCACTATTGATTATCTATATTAGGCACTGGAGAACAATAGTCAAAATATATGATAATAACATTTTCAATGCTTGGATTTTTGATTCGAGGCATGATCGAAATGACAGGTCACTCTCAAACTAGTTATAATTAGAGCCATAGTTGAATGCACAGCTACTCGGTCAGAGACTGAGGACATTCCTTTGCCATTACATTGTAACTGATCTTTTGAAACTCAGTGCACAGCTACAAGGCTGGTTTGATTCAACCTCTCGGTGACCCCATATGATCTGAGTTTACAAACCTGTGGCGAAACATGAACCCAAGTCTTTATCAGTCTGTCGAATTAACTTCGATTGCGCAGCGGGATCGTGGAGATTGGTTTAAAGAAAACAGACGCTTCTGATTTGCACCATATATTACTAACCTTACACTGACAAAGAGGGTAGAAAGACAACTATTCCGAGTAGCACTTCAACAGGCACTTGCCCCTTTTCCTGAATGACGCAGATGCACAAAATACGTAACGTCGAGGTCACGATTGTGAGTTTTTTATAGACTAGACCACCTTCCAGTGAAATAGACGTATTAGTCACAACGTGGCACTGACATAAAGCAATTAATTTACATTTTACATTTCACATTGCACGAATTTAAAAAAAAAAATCCGGAAATCTCCGGGATCAAAGGTGTGCGAAGACTGACCGCGCTTGTCTAATTTGATCTATCCGCTCACCCGCGAGATTTCACTTGCCCGGTCCCTCGGTCCCTCGGTCCCTCGGGCAAGTGAATCTGTTTCCTCTTCTCCCTTCATAATTAAATTTTAGTCTCATCCTCCTCCCTTGAAGTTCTGGGGTCACTAACAGAGCAACACCCCTGCGCTCTCATTACTACCCCCGCCGGCGTGCTCTACTAAAACCTTAACAAACCAACAAAACAAAACCCGCAGCCGTTGACTTATTGGAAAAAAAAAAGAAAAAAAGATTGATGTTACAATTGAACAAATGCAAACTTTTTTTTAAATTTTTTTTTTTTTATTGAAAAAACAATTCCCATACAATAACATTTTATAACAGCGCAGATAAAACGCATTTGGCGTTATCACTTGTGCACACAGGCCTACGCTGTGTTTCATGTGGCTGTAATGTCTCTGATCCTGAGGGTGCAGGCAATACATTCTCTCTGTAGAGCGGCTTGGATCTCTGATACGAACTATGAAAGCAGAAAGACAATTCTTCTTACTACACCACTTAGTCGAGTGGGTTGGAGCCACACGTATACTCATTGGCCCTAGTCCCACCAGAGCTCTCTCATAGTTTCCCACTGTCTCTATAAACAGTACTGAAAATGAATAGAATAGAATAGAATAGAATAGAATAGAATAGAATAGAAAATCATTCTTCGAATATACTAGATAGCTTGTGTATGTAATGCATGATGGCTTGTACTTACACTATGCAAAGCCTCTAAGATCACCTCTCCATTCTCCTCGTTATGCGAGACGACAGAAACTTTTATATGGACGATCACTGTTTGCATATCTGAAAAGAACGAAGTTTTTACTATTGCAAAACCGGTGTATCGCCGGAGCAGGTCGACAGAAGTGTATCTCACTGTCTGTGAGTGAGTCTCCACTGTTACCTTCACTCGAGTCCACGGTGGTCTCGGCTTTTGTTGTCCCAGAAGCTGTGAAAATGCTGCCATCTTGTGGTGGAGGAGCAGCAGTACTACCACGAGATCCTGTCGTCCCTGTTAACAATGAAAAAATGTCCAATAGCTTTACCAGGCATTTTTTTTTACCCAGAGTCTGAATTTGGGATAGACATTTATCAATTTTTTTTTAAAATAAGCTTTTTACCTTCTTGGGTAGTTATTGTCGTCCTTCCACTGTCAGGCATCCCAGTTGTCGAGGTTTCACTCGGGCTGCTCACATTGTGTGACTCTGGTGCCAACGTGTCTCTAGTTGTGTGATTATAATTAGTTGTATTAGCTGTCTCATTGTGGGTGATGGGATGCGACTCAGGACTTGTGTCAGTTAAAGCTTCAGTCACAAGGTTGGTTTGAGTTACAGGACTAGCAACGGTTATTGAATCCGACAAAGAACCGGCGGATGTTAAGTTAGAAACGGGGCTAGTGGGTGTTGCCAGGTTTCCAACAGGAGTAGTGGTGCTTTCAGAAACAAGATTAGGGGATGAAGCATCTTCAGACAAAGTAGTGGCATCTGTTAGTGAGCCAGTCTCAGCACCGCCGAGCGATGATGTTTGAGGCGTCGATGTTGACCCCACTCCTGAGACAGAGGAAGAGGAACAGTACGGTTCAATTATTATATTTATATTACATTATATGTTTGTCAGCAATAGCATTTAGGCTGAATGTATTTCAATGATAGTGTATTTTTAAAGCAGCTACAAAAAAGAAAAAAATAACATAATATTTATTGATTATACAGTTATGGAGTTACAGTTACAGTTATTATATACAGAGCTACAGTTATTACACACCTGTAGATGTCAAGGCTGTAGATTCTGCGACTGTGCTGACACCTGCTGGTAATGATGTAGTACTGCTATTTGGTATGTTGGACACTGTTGGCAGTGCAGTGGTGAAAGCTGCATTAAACGGAAAAAAATAAACAGATGATACCACAACAGAATGTCTACTTTAAATCAACTTTATGCGCTTTAAATAAAATGACTGTCCACCCTGTGTTTTTCCATTTTCACCTACGTCGTGCGCAGGTGGACTGGTAGTCAGGGCAACAGTCTTTCAACATCACGCAGGCCTCGTCACAGAAACACCCTCTGCTGCAACCGTTGCCAAGACCAGCGCAACACAGTATAGGTGGGCCTGAGCAGCCTTGAGCACACACAGCACAGCAAGGGGTCAACACTGAACTAAGAGCTCATGACCCTGCGATGTTAAATGTATTCAATTTAAAACAAATAACCTTAAGCAATGACTTTTTCACAATAAACAGATATGTCTGACAAATAATAGTCAGGCAGATGGCCAATCACTCACCCTGTGTTACAGGCACTGTTACAGGCACAGTTACAGGCGTCGATACTTCAGTCTGAGAGATCTGTGAGGTATTTGACTGTCTGGCCAAGCTGCCAGGGCCCAGGGATAAGTTGGGGCGGACAGGTTGTGGTCGAACGGGAGCAGTGGAATGGTTTGAAAGGTCTGTAACAGATGTAGCTGAGCTAAATGTAGAATTGAATGTACCTGAGGGTTCTGGAGGTAAAGTGGAAGCTGTTGTTGCTGCATCGGACGGACTGGAGATGGAATTAGTTTGAGTGGATGTAGTTAATGAGGCAGGTGTCGTCACGGTGGGCGGACTGGCAGTGGGAGCCGGCGTGACTTGTGAAGTCGCTGACTGTGCGTCTGAGGTGGAGCGTAGGAACGTGGGTGGGGCAGAGGTAGACGTAGTAGAAGGTGGAGGGATCGAAATGGATCGGCTGGTCTCGTGGACAATATTTCCCAGGCTGGAGTCAGATTGGGGAGTTGTTATTTGGGCTAGAACATTAATTGAAAGAGAGAGAAAATGACACCTGATGAGTTTTATCAAGGTAAAAAGCAGAAGAGACTATTGGTTAATATGGATGTCACAATTAACTGTCTGGAACAGTGACAATAGGCGTACGCATTACTCAGGCAACCTGCTTGTTTATCGACTAACATCCCTTTCTTCGTCTAGACAGCATTGTTTACCAAAATGTTTTATATGAATGGCTTTGAATGGCAAATCTCGGATTCTGGACTTGCATCAAAAGTCTGCTGGATTTAGTCAATCCATGATTACTGTTATCATGCATTATAATTGGCAATGACAATAACACATATATTACACAGTCAGAGACTATTTCTATATGCATGGATCTACAGTGGAACTAAATATTATACATAATAAACTATATATTCCATAGGTCAGAAAAAATCATCATTACATTTCTACAATGAAGAATGATGTAAATAACAATTAATACAAAGTTATTTTTATTGTTAAACCCTACAACTTTAAGATGAAAGCTTCAGGTCAGGGTTGTCCATTGTTCAGTGGAAGTAGCTCTGATGAAAGACAAGAGGATGCTGTTTCCTGCCTGCTTTGTTTGTTTATGACAGTACTGTCAGGCCCTCCACTTCTGCAGTGTAGAAGTGGAGGGGAAGGGGTGCTGTAGTGGTGGTGTCTCCCTCTGTGGTGTGTGTGTGTGTGTCTGTCTGTGGGAGTATTCCAGTCCGCGATCCAGCCTGGGACCTGCTGACTACGGGGACCGGCACACCTGACAGTCGTTACCTCATCAAGGGACTATATGTACCAGGAGACGCCAACGTTACAGCGCCAGATCGTAAACTTATTGATTGCGTCAGTATGCTTCTAGGCCGTGTCTAAGAATTCTAAGAATTGTCTTGTCATGTCGTGATTAGTCTTGTTGACTAACTCTGTTTTCCCTGTGCTTCCAGTTTGACCTGTTTTCTGGCCCTACGACTACCTGCCTGCCTCCGACTCCAACTTCCGCTTCGTCCCTGGTTTTCTCCTTAGTCTGCTTGTGGCCCCGAACCCGGTTTGGTTATTCAATTACGCTGTCTCTCTGGCTCCCCTGACCCCCCCGCTAGTCCCCGGTTATTCTGTCTGCTCATGCCCCACCTTGGACTGTCGACTACGCCACGTTTTGCCTCACCCCTCCAACCTTAGTTTAGTTCTCTTGCCTTTTTTACACTCTTTGTTAAATAAAAGCGATCTATCTTGCAACTCTGCCTCTCTGTCTGTTCCTGAGTCCTTCCGGGTATTTGGTCGTGACAGTACGATCTGGCCATAACTATGGACTCAGACAGCAGAGACGCACTAGGCACCGCGATCACGAACCAGGGTATTCTGTTAGGTCAGCATGACCAGGCCCTCCGTGAAATCTCCCGTAATATACAGGAATTGGCCGTTAGTGTACAGAACCTAGGCACAGCTACGAGGGCTGGCACTTCCGCGTCCCGGTCCAGCCCAGAGAGTAGTCCCCCACGCCGCAAGCCTTTTGTCCCACCCCCCGAGCGGTACGATGGGAATTTAGGCAGCTGTAGCTCATTCTTACTGCAGTGTGGAATCGTGTTCGAGCAGCAGCCTGAGGCATATCCCATGGACCGAGGCAAGATGGGGTACGTAGTGGGGTTACTTAGGGGCTCCGCGCTAGATTGGGGATCGGCGGTGTGGGAGTTAGAGGATCACACCACGTACTGCGAATGCACACGGGAGATGCGGAAGGTGTTTGATCACCCCGTTCGGGGTCGCGGCGCTCGCTTGTTTTCACTCCACCAGGGCAACAGTAGCGTCGCAGCATTGGCCATTGAATTCCGCACGATAGCCGTAAGAAGTGGGTGGAATGAGGTGGCATTGCGGGACGCGTTCTGTCATGCGCTGGGGGAGGGAGTGAAAGACGAGCTAGTTTCGGCCGATAACACCGAGAGTTTGGACGAGCTAATAGCGCTGGCCATTAGGCTGGACAACCGGCTGCGCGAACGACGTAGGGAGTGAGGGGTTGTCGTGCCTAAGCGGCACCCTCTGCCTTAGTTCTGCCGCTTCCCCAGCACCACTCACCACCCCGAGACTGCCTGAGGACATTGACCTCTCCAAGGTACCCGAGTGTTATCATGACCTAGCAGAAGCATTTAGCAAACGGCAGGCGTCCTCGCTACCACCCCATAGACCCTATGATTGTGCTATTGAGCTTCGGTCGGGAGCTCCACTGCCCTGTAGGTGCCTTTATAATATCTCTCGCCCCGAGCAAGCAGCTATGGAGACTTACATTCAGGAGTCGTTGGCAGCAGGTATCATTCGGCCGTCGTCGTCCCCGGTGGGGGCAGGTTTTTTTTCGTTGACAAGAAAGATAAGACATTGAGACCGTGTATTGATTTCCGGGGCTTAAATGAAATAACTGTGAAAAACAAGTACCCGCTGCCCCTCATCAACGCAGCATTCATGCCCATCCAGGGAGCACAGATTTTTTTGAAGTTGGATTTACGTAACGCGTATCACCTAGTCAGGATTCGGGAGGGCGATGAGTGGAAGATGGCATTCAATACACCATTAGGCCACTTCGAATACCTAGTGATGCTGTTCGGACTCACAAACGCCCCGGCCGTGTTCCAGGCCTTAGTGAACGACGTGCTAAGAGACATGCTTAACCATTTTGTTTTCGTGTACCTGGATGATATTTTGATTTTTTTCCCGGTCTCAGGAGGAGCACCAGAGGCATGTACGGCTGGTCCTCCAGCATTTGATGGAGAACCGGTTGTACGTCAAGGCGGAGAAGTGCGACTTCCACGTGCCGTCCGTCGCCTTCCTGGGGTACATAATTTCGCAGGGCGCAGTGAGTATGGACCCCGGGAAGGTGCGGGCAGTAGTGGAGTGGCCAGCACCCTCCACCCAAAGAGACCTCCAGCGGTTCTTAGGGTTTGCTAATTTCTACCGACATTTTATTCAGGACTATAGCCAGATTGCAGCCCCGCTCATGGCCCTCACTTCCACAGCTAGGGTTTTCCGCTGGTCCCCGGAGGCGGGGAGGGCGTTCCAGGAGCTGAAACGGCGCTTCGTGGAGGCACCGGTGCTCAGGCAGCCAGACGAGGACTGCCCATTCGTGGTGGAGGTGGACGCGTCGGACACAGGGGTAGGGGCGGTGTTGTCGCAGCGGTCGGCTACGGATAACCGCATGCACCCGTGTGCATTCTTTTCCAGGAGACTATCACCGGCGGAGCAGAACTATGACGTGGGGGACCGGGAGCTACTGGCAGTTAAGTTGGCACTGGAGGAGTGGCGCCACTGGTTGGAGGGGGCTAAGCAGCCATTTGTGGTCCTCACGGACCATAAGAACCTTTCCTATTTGCAGACAGCCAAGAGGCTGAACGCCCGGCAGGCCAGGTGGGCACTGTTTTTTAGCCGCTTTGACTTTTCTCTAACTTATACTCCAGGTCATAAGAACGTTAAGCCGGACACCCTGTGCCGGATGTTCGCCGGGGCAGAGAGCGACTCTGCGCCAGACATCATCCTCCCGAGGAAGTGCTCCGTGGCAGCAGTAACCTGGGAGATCGAGGCCCTGGTATGCGAGGCGGGACCCGGGGTCAGGTAAGGGACCAGCTAACCGACTGTTTGTTCCAGAGGCGGTGAGATCCCGGGTGCTGGAGTGGGCTCACGTCACCCGCCTTACCTGTCACCCGGGGGTGCGCCACACTCTGGAGTTCCTCAGGAGGCAGTTCTGGTCGCTGCAAGACATCGAACCGGCCGAACAGTGGACTGCTGCAACCCTTGCCCATTCCCCAGAGACCATGGTCGCATATTGCGCTGGACTTCGTCACAGGACTCCCCGCATCCAGAGGTAACACCACCATACTCGCTATCATTGACCATTTTTCCAAGGCAGCGCACCTCATCCCTCTACCGAAGCTCCCCTCAGCACAGGAGACAGCAGAGCTATGAGCGGGCCAGGGCAGCACTCGTGACGGCGTCAGGGCGTATGCAATGACAGGCGAACCGGCGGAGGACGGCGGCCCCACCCTATGCACCGGGCCAGCAGGTATGGTTGGCTGCGAAGAACCTTCCCCTGCAGGTGGAGTCAAGGAAGCTGGCGCCCCGGTACGTGGGACCCTTCAAGGTGGAGGCAGTCGTCAACCCCAGCGCAGTTCGCCTGAAGCTGCCTGCGTCCCTGAAGGTACACCCCACATTTCATGTGTCCCAGTTAAAACCAGTAGCCACCAGTCCTCTATCCACTCCCGCCCCCCCCCCTCAGGATCATCGATGACCACCCGGCGTACACGGTACGCCGCCTTCTGGACATTCGCCGGCGGGGCAGAGGGTGGCAGTATTTGGTGGACTGGGAGGGGTATGGGCCGGAGGAACGCTCCTGGGAGTCGCGCGCCAGGATCCTGGACCACGGGCTCATCCGGGAGTTCCACTGGACCCACCCGGGGAAGGGGCCTCGACCGCCAAGAGGCAGCTATAGAGGGGGGGGTACTGTCAGGCCCTCCACTTCTGCAGTGTAGAAGTGGAGGGGAAGGGGTGCTGTAGTGGTGGTGTCTCCCTCTGTGGTATGTGTGTGTGTGTCTGTCTGTGGGAGTATTCCAGCCCGGGTTAGGGTTAATATAACGGTCAATATTTGGTCGTGACAAGTACAGGGGTTTGCTTATGATAGTTTCTTTTTTTTTTCAATTTCATACTTTTTGGTACTATTTGTTATGTCAAACATTTTTTTGCTGCTGGGTTTTGCTGCAGGAGTTATTTGATTTTTTTTTTTTATATATACGTAGGCCAAAGAACAATAAACACTAGTGTGAAGTTTGAATACTGTACTGCCACTGTTCTCAAGAATGTGAAGGTGAGTTTTAGCTAAACTACGCCTTCTTGTTCAACACTGTCACCTTGTTTAATTTTCAGTTGTTGATGAGTGCTTAACATACTGTAACTTGTACTATACCAATATAAATATATATTTAAAGAAAAACAGTTTTTTCATGTGTCCCATAGTGTGAGGATTATTCTGAAAAAAGTAAGGTAACCATAATGTCAATTCAATCAGTTATTCAATATCAGAATGAGAATCACTTTATTGTGGAGTACAGAGCACAAGGAACTTGCCTTGGCAACATGACAGAACAAGTGGCACAGAATAAACTAACACATACAGTACACGGACATACAGGATTTCTTCACAAGGGACAGTTAATGTAATATGAATGTAACAATAATTCACTTACCGCCATAGTGAGGTAGCAAAGGCATCAGGAGCAAGTACTGTACTATAAACCCATCCATGCTGCTGTCTGACAGTTGAATACATCACTCACAATAATACAGACAGTCACTAACACCCCACCCCCTCAACACACATGTACAGACTCCCACACGCTAAATGAGTGCTACCATTGTCTTCCAGAAAATCAAACGCGCGCTTTGTTCTCACAGGTGGGTCATATCATGTTACCGAACCACTGTCATGCTTGTTTTTGTGAATAAGGTTTTGTGGCGTCACAACCTAGTGTTGAAGTGTTTGGCAGCTGCAGTTGAGGAAAAAAGGATAGAAGTAAATTCCCTCGTTGCTAGGAAGGAGGTCAGACAGATTGAATTTGTACGTGAGGGAGGGAAGGTTAAGGCAGTGTTTCTCAATCCTGGTCCTGGGGACCCACTGCCCTGCATGTTTTAGATGTTTCCTTGCTCCAACACACCTGATTCAAATGATCAGCTCGTCACCAAGCTCTAAGCCTGACCCATTCATTTGAATCAGGTGTGTTGGAGCAAGGAAACATCTAAAAGGACCAGGATTGAGAAACACTGGGTTAAGATAACTAAGTGAAGGCAGCCATTAGGGCAGCTAAGAGGGGGCGGAGACTGGAAATTGAAGGCTGACGTAACTGAACAGCTAACCATTCCAACCCATATAGTTAGCTCACGGCTGCGACCGGACTTGGTATTGTGGTCCGATACGCAGAAGGTTGTGTATTTTATTGAGCTCATGGTCCCCTGGGAAGACAGAGTAGAGGAAGCTAATGAACGGAAGAGGGATAGATATTCTGAGTTAGCGGCGGATGCAGAGCAGAGGGGCTGGAGGGCTTGCATACGACCGGTGGAAGTTGGCTGTCAGGGCTTTATTGCAAAGTCCGTTTTTGCTCTTCTAAGCGAGTTGGGCATTCGTGGACAAAGCTTGAAATTGGCAGTTAAAAACATGTCTCAGGCAGCAGAGCAAGGTAGTGAATGGTTGTGAAGGAGA
>OMKK01029559.1:28382-47975 GCA_900302305.1 Polymixia japonica | reverse complement strand
TTAGGTAGTATTTTCTCAAACTCTTATATAGATATACAACTGTACGTCTGCTTCCTAATACTGTAACTATATACTGTGATCTGTTGCAGTCATATTGTTTTTATGAGCTGATATATAAATAAAAACACATTCTTATCATGGAGACATGGTTTACATTTCGTTTGATTATTCTGTTAGAATTCCATTGACTATATTGCGTATATTATTTTCAACTGTAGCAACATAATGAGTTGAGTAAATAAATCAACACAATTCAGGCACTGTTTTTGAGTGAAATACCCATCCCAAGTAAACAATGGATAGATATTAAACACTAGTCTATTATCATTCCTGACAATATGCAGCACTTCAGCATATTAAAGCATTAAACCAAGCCTAAGCACATAGAATAAACCCCAGCACAATTTAAAGAAAGGCTGTTAGGCCACCCGGGTGATGGAAGTTAAGCTAATTCTCAGAAGTACTACTGTAATAGTCAAATCCTTGTTGTCCACATATCTAGTCACACCCCTAAGTAGATGCCTTTCATTTACTCTGTACACAGATGGAAATTGAGCATGACAAAGTGACACAAAATATATATAATAGTTTTCCAAGCATTTCATCAACACTCAGAGACACATTTGCTTTCCTGTTAAAGAGCATGAAAAATGGGACAACAGCATTTCACCTGATAGAACTTCTCTGGATCTTCTGGAAATGCGTAATAAACCACCTCTGAAATTCCAACATGAGACTCCAATGCAAGGTAAAATGTCAGATCTCCCTTTGATCCATTAACATTATCCAGTTGTGAAAAAAAACAAAAAACCCCAAATCTGTTGCAAGGATGGTCACCTGTATTGTTGATGTGGACCTACTTTCCCAACTGCTGCCTCCGCTGCTGCTGACTGAGTTTACTCTGGGTGTCCTCGGTAACGGTCTGGCTCTCTGGATCTTTTGTTTCCACCTGAAGCCCTGGAAGAGCAGCACAGTCTTCCTCTTCAACCTGGCGCTGGCTGACTTCCTGCTCAATGTGGCTCTGCCCTTCCGAGCAAGCTACTACCTCTCTGGGCTCAACTGGAAGTTTGGAGATGCTTTCTGCAACATTTCTCTTTTCACTCTGGCAATGAATCGTGGAGGAAGTGTTTTTTTCTTGATGGCTATAGCCGTGGACAGATACATGCATGTGGTGCACCCCCACCACCCAATTAACTACATGACCCTTTCTAAAGCTGTGTTTTGTGCTGTCAGCCTGTGGGCCTTGACCATCTCTTTGAATGTGCACCTACTGACCGACTCTCACCACTTCGAAGCAGGGAATCGTGTAAAATGCGAGAGTTTTACTGACAAGGACAAGCTGCACAGCGCTGTGTTTCTCGTGGAGTTCCTTGTGTCCCTTGGGATAATGCTCTTCTGTACCAGGCGAATTTCACACCAGCTGCAGGTTAGAGGGCTGATCAAGGAGGTCAGGATCCTTAGAGTTCAGAGGTGTTTAGGTGCGGTTACAGTTATGTTCATCGTTT
This sequence comes from Polymixia japonica, assembly GCA_900302305.1. Lineage (NCBI taxonomy): Eukaryota > Metazoa > Chordata > Actinopteri > Polymixiiformes > Polymixiidae > Polymixia > Polymixia japonica. Next base: position 46,470 of record OMKK01029559.1, on the reverse strand, counting down.
GTTTCCTCCCTAGCAACTTTACGTGGCTACTTATATGGCTGAGGAACAGGGGGAACGCTTCCATCAATAGTAAGAGAGACTGTGAGATCCAAAAGGCCCTGGATACTGCCTTCCACATCACCATCAGCCTGACTTACCTCAACAGCATGTTGGATCCTATAGTCTACTATTTCTGTAGCCCTTCCTTCCAAAGGATCTACAAGAAGGTTTTGAAACTTGAACTGAAAAAAAGCAATGCAGCCACAAAACATGGTGGTAAAAAAAAAACCTGCCCACAATGTCACCTTGAGGTTTAGCAGTTGCAGTTACAGTTATAGAATTCATCTCAGTAGACTAAAGAATAGAAAGACTTTCTTAAATAGTCTTGAGTCTGATAATGACTTGATTAATGAATTGAGATAGTGCCAGTTTTATGTGTCAATCTTATTCAGGAATGGTGGAAAAACCAGGTTCATAAAGTAGAAATATTGACCATGAATTAGCTCCAGCCATGCACTACACCAGCTGATTCTAATTAACACAACTCTTCAGCTAGGTAGGGGAAACTAACTGGTGAAATCAGCTGGTTTAGTGCATGGAGCAAATTCATGTTAGTATATCTACTTTGTGAACCTGGTTTTTCAACCTCTGATCTTATTACATCACATTGACATCAATTATTTAATTTTATTGAAATGCAATGAAAGCTTTTATTTTATGCAACAGATAATTGCTTAGATAATTATTTCCCAAGATTGCATCCCATGCTAAAAAAAAAAAGAAAAAAAAAAGTACTTTTAGCTGAGTTTACTGTGCAATCTATGATAAAAAGATTGTCTTTTTATCAACATTATTTTCTCTAGGTTTGCTTTTAATTATGCCAATTATGGCTCATACGTGAGTTTAACTAAACATTAAAAAGTAATTTCACTTATAGCCTTTGTCTAATTATTTGGACTTCTACATGCTTGCTGGGTATCCGGCCCAATGGCATTCATTGTATATCTGCAAAAAAAATGAACTGGAAAGTTAGAAAAGCTAATTGTTTTAACTTAAATAAATGGTTGGAGGACTTTCTGATCCTTATAAGCATGGAAGAAGCTGCATCATCTCTGTTATATCTGGATAGGGGAGGGAATGGCTTATGGGACTCAATAAGGTCATTCCCGGACTCACAGATCTTGCCTTCTCTTTGTAATATAACAAGTTCATTGTTTGACTCCTGTAAAGTGATGTTTATTTAAATAAATAAATAAATAAAAGTATATTCATGTGTTGGAGCTAAGCATGTGTTGATGTTAAGATCATGTGCATGCATGTGTTCCTATGGATATATGCATATATCCTATGTGTTAAATAGAAACATGCATGCATAAAATAATAGAACACTGTAACCTTCCACTGGTTTGTATTGTCTGTGCAATAGCCATGTCCTTGTACTGTTTGTTTGTCATGGAAAATCTATATTAAAATTTAAATATAAAAACATAGTAATTATTTGGACTTCTTTTCTCAAAGAATTTCTCAACATTTGTAATAGTGTTGTTATTAAAACATTTATTCACGTATAACCAGTACAATGGAAAGACAAAATGTTAAGTGCAAATGTTGCATCTCTAGCCCAAGACAGACATGGTAAGGTAAAATAACCTTATTGAAGTTGCAGGAGCAGTATATTTTCATCCCGAGACCCCATTTTCTAACTTGAGTAACTCCTGCAAAACAAAGTGAAGAGGATTTACACACCAGGTTTCTGGTCAAGCTCATTAAGCTCAGTGATGTAGTGATAAAATAAAGGCTAGGTAAACTGAAGTCTTGTCAACGATCAAGATATAGCAAAGAACTACCAATTAGAACAAAAAACAAATGGACAATTTCAAAAATAGCTTGCATTTATGTTTAATTTCCTTAAAATAACTGAATATTATTGTATCCAATACAAGGTACTTTTATGTTACACTTTATTAAAAAAAGTTTACGTTAACTTAAAAAAAAAAAAAAAAGGTGGAAAAAATAATGAATGTACCTTCAGGGCACTGGGTGCAGGTGAGCCGACGGCAAGTGTGTTTCCTCTTTGATGTTCTCTGCGTTTCATGTAGTCACGAGCAAGGGACTCAGCATCATCCTCACTAAGCAGATCGGCAGGTGAAAAACTCCAATAAAAACACTGCTTAGGGTCATATGCAATTAAAGGCCAAGAGCACAATGATGTCTGCCTCCTGGTGTGAGTTCTTAACTATCCCACAGTACAACACATGCAAACATCAACATCTGCAAACAGAATCTGCTCAAAGAACTTTGAAAGACAGTAGGTGGATGTCATCATTTAAAATGGGTTAGAGTTGTTTGTTGGTGATTTCTGTTATTTAGAGAACATACCAGTTCTGGCTGATCAGGTAATCCACCAAGTCTTTCACCTGGTTGGGCTGGCCACTCGAAACTACAAACTGCTTTAGATGCTTGAAGTGCCTGGTCTTCAACACCTTCTGATGCTGCCCATTTTGGCTGATGAATGCCAATACTGTCTCCCTAACCTGAGGAGGTAGAAAAGAACACAACTTACAACAATAGAAGTACAAGTCTTCAATTATTAATAAGGTTCAGTGGTATTTACCTTAGTCCATTGCACCACCAGACAGCACCTTTCTATCTGATTTGTTATTGTTTGATGTTCTACTGTAAAGCTACTGTATATGCTAATTCTCATAGAGCAAATGTTTAACTGTTACACATAAAAATATAGCTAAAGGATATAATGATATACACCAAGACTTCTCTTTTATGTTGAATATAATTGGTATGATGGTTCTGCTGATGCTGGGATACCTAAACCACCTTAGAATTTGAGTATTTCTGTTGGAAGCTTTTATTTATGTATTCTATTTAACTTGGCAAACTTGTCACTTAGCAACACATTCTTATCTGCGGAATAACAAAATGTATATTGATTTTAGGATAAAAGCATACAAGATACTATGATATACAACACAGTTTTGGCATCTACCTGTGAGGGAATTCCAGCCAACTCCCCAGTGTTCATAAGGTCTTCCACCTGCTCTAGGATGGTGACTGGGTTACAGACAGACAGGAAACCCTGCACAAAGCATGAAATAAACTCATGGTCAGAGCAATGTTTGATTTTAGGTGGCAGTGGTTCTTAAAATGGGGTCTGGGGACCCTTTGGGGGTCTTGGGGGTTTCCCAGAAAAATGAGGACACATTTTGCTACAATTAATTCACTAGAAATGATATCAGTTGGAGAGATCATTTATACAATTCAATACTAAATCATAACAAAATAAACAAAAATCTTCATATAGGGGGAATGTGTGTATTTGGTGGTCTGTGTCTTACAAAGATAGAGAATTTCCAAGCATTCAATTTTCACACACCAAACATACTATTACTTACCTGGATCTGCTGTGCCTTTTTCTTGGCACAGGGGATGAGAAGGAGAGTTCCCAATGCAAAGGCTGGCAGACTGAACTGGGCAAAGCGGTTGGCGATGCCTACCAAGTCCAGATTCAACAGGAAAGGACACCTTCAGTAGCAACCACCAAGAGCAGGAGGAAGGAACAAAGGGACCATACATATGACTTTTGTTTACATATTCCACTGTTCAGCAAGTCATACCTGTCTGCATGTGAAGAATGAAAGAGAAAGAAGATATGGTAAAGACTGAAAGACTGATAATTTCCATAATAAGTAGAGCTTACTTGAGGAGTAGAACAAATGTCCTGTAGAGCGTTGCCTGTTGGTCAGGACTCAGAGGAAGAGATGCTAGGACAAAGTAAACAGAGAACACATTCAATGTTGCACGCATCCAAAAGGCACACACTCAACATACGCCATTAGAAACGGATAAACGTTAACAGACGTTAGCGAATATGTCCATTACGACGTACCTGTGACAAAGGGGGCCAGAATCATGCTTCTCCAGGTCCTAGAAAAACTGGAGATCTAGAACAAACAAACAGGTTCACCTTCATTATAAGCGACTCCTCTGTCACACAAAAACGGCGATGGCACTTGGGGGTATTTTTAGCTCCATATCTGTCCAGTAGTAGTAGTGATCATTTCCTTGCTGTGTTGGTGTACCATTTCTGAATCAACAACAAAACAATGCTATCATGTATTCACTTCTTAAAGTCAATTTAATTAACTCAAATAAAATTACCTGCCACAATGAGGGCACGGCTCCTATTGCTTCCAGCACATTCTGAAGGTGGCTGATCTGAGAAAGGGAAGAAATACTTCTATATTTAGTGAGACTCATGTAAAAGTGAAAGTAAATCATGATACAGTGTTGAACGTCCCATAATAGATGGGTCTGGTGATCTGATTCTAGCCAACAGTATCCGGCATGTGGTTCCTGAGGTGTCAGTCTTAACCACAAAATCAAAAGGGGCTGAAAATAGAATTAGAAATAGAATAGAAATAGAATTAAATTATTAGGGATGTATCCACTACACATCCACTACCAAATATCTATTCAAAGTAATGTCAATAGCTATAATAACACACATCTCTGTTTTGAAAAGAACTCAGCCACCCCACCTCCCCCCTCACCTCGTCCCAAAATGTCCCACCCACAAGTAAACAAACACCTATCCATCCAAAATGGCAGAGGGACAGGGTGATTAGCTGTCATTTCGCGGACATTTCATGCCAGTTTCAGTGCACCGGGATGCCAGGCCTCTGACGGCATACAGACACATGGACCCAATCAGTGAGAACCTGGTACTAAATTCTGCTCTGCCTTATTAATCCCCACATAGGAACAGATGGAAATGGATAGTCTGATACATTTCCAGGTTGCAATGCGATTGATCTTTTCTCGCACTGTTGCTGATGCTTAATACATACCATAATAACCCTATACAACACAGTCAGAGGCAAACTATAGATTTACCTTTACAATCACTTTAATTTAGCAGAATTGTAAGATTGCCTCGTGAATTTGCGGGGTAATTGATTTAATTCAAGTGGTCTTAGTGGTCCATCTCCACTTACCATGTTGAAGCCCAGCAGCTTCTGGAGCAATCCGTTCCACAGCTGAAGGTCATAAACCTGGTACTCCAGGCAGAGGTCTGCCACCAAGCGCACAGCCTGCGCAGAAAAAGAGTACATCAATTGTTGTCCATGCACACAGATGTACATGCAACTTTTATAACCTAAACCTGGCCGAGTTGAACAGTTAAAGTCGAACCAAATGAACTGGGGGAAAACAAAACCCGATCTACAGCAATAGCTTTGTGTTTTCAGTGGCGTTGCACCTGTGGCTCGTGGCTGTGGTTCTTCCACAGCCCCTTAACCATGCCCTCCTTGGGACTATTGAGGAAAGCCTCAACGGTGTAGGGGATGTTCAGGGCCTCCAGCTGGGAGACGTAGATGTAGCACTTGAGGTAATACCTGCACAGGGATATACGAACACAAACACAGCCAGTCACACGCAACTCTGGAATTAGCATCTGCATCTCATTATTCCATTTACACAGTTAAAACTGTTCTCCTGGCTGACCGGAGGACCACTGACTTGATTTTGGTCCTGGGGATCTGTATGTGGGTCTCCAGAGTGGCGGCATCGACAAGGCGGATGAGACACAGCAGGGCTCGACTGCGCTGGCAGAAGGTCAGACGTGGCCCGGAACTGCTGAGCGGCTATATGTGGAATTCAACAACCACTGATGAAAACCTACGCCTCAACGTGCGCAGCTGCTTTAGTTTCTGGTTAAACTGATGTCATGCGGTTCTCACATCCATCCTCATAATTTCAAGAATTACAAACAATGACTGAAGGGACAAGGATTATTGTTGTTGTTTTTTTAACTAAAGAGTGGACGGTCCACTCACATTTTCAGTACTTTGTTTTAGGCAGTAGGAAAGCAGAAAGAGAGATAGACTAGGAAAGACATAGGAGAGAAAGTTCTTGCATGATTCGTTGCCAGGCCAGTGTAGCACACGTAGCTCCAGAGACTGGGGACTGAACCTCTTGACTATTGACGGACACCTAGTGTCTAAGGCGGACTCACATCCTTATCACTCACCCATATTTCAGCAGACAGGACAGGGCTCAGGAGGCGGGCAGCGTCGTCCATGGTGTATGTCTGCAGTAGATACACCACCCTGAGAGAACAGGCAGAACATGAATGAATACACCATGTGTTATAAACATAGCTAATCAATCTTGTATTTTGATGTGAAATGATAAAGTACAGTACATCAGTTTGAAGAAGGTTTCTTCCCTATTGGATTAGTTGTTAAAAAAAAAAAAAAGTATACTATACATAAAATACAATGAATAAATATTTGTTTATAATGATGGATTTGCAAACAAAACAACTTTACAACAGAGGAAGGAAATGACACAAGTTCAAATACTAACTGCACTTGAAAATGTCTCTACCTCATTAGGTCTGGGTCCTCCTCGATGTTGTTAACACATTCCTGGTTGGTGATGTCCTTTATAAAAGAAAAGTGCCCTTTAGTCACTGTAATGTACCGACTGTGTTAAAGATTTTTTTTACAGAACTATATAAAATAAGTAGATGAATGGCCATTGTGGCCAAGTTAGAAAAGCAAGAAAATAATAGTCACACAGAGAGTATGTGCAGATTAACGAACCTTGGCCACAGCTGGGCCCGTTTTGCAGATCCACTTCTCCAGCAGCATGTTCCGGATCTTCGGAAGACCCACGCTGTTGATTGTGGCTATTTCTTTACACACTGCATGGATGTCTGTTCAGAGACAAATGATCCACTTACAACATTGTTAACACTGTCAGCGACTTGCTCCCGTCACACATTGTAGCTGACAATTCTTCCAATTTATTTAGAAATTCTTCTATCCAGCAAGTCTTCCAATAACCATAATACCTAATGTAGGTCTTAGGTTGGAAACCTGATTTCCTTGTGTTTGTGGATCAGCATGCAGTGTGATATTATTTGTCATGGTGGGGTTGTACTTGCCAGGATAGCTTTGACCCCCGGAGTCCTTGTAGCGCTGTTCCACGCTGCTGTGTTCATACAGTGCCACTATGAGCCTGGCTGGCAGCCCAGTTAGTTTCATGTGCTCTGGGCTGTTGAGCTCGTTGGCCATCAAGGCGTTCTCAGTGGCAGAGCGCTGGAACTGTAGCTTCAGCTTAGACAGGAAGGTCTCCCCTCTGGCCCGCGCCGTCTCCTGCCCGGGGTTAGAGAGGAGTGAATTTACACCAGCTGACTTTTGAAAAACCAACAAGAGAGATATAACACACTTCAATCCATTTCACAGTTCACAAATAAGGAACGCTGACCTCAATGTTTGGGTCCTTCAGCCATGCATCACCAAGAGCTAAGCAGAACCTAAGTGACTGAGCTTTCGCAATGCCTGTAAAGAAGAATTATGAAAAAAGTGAAAAACAATATCCACACATAAAAACAGACTAAGCAATACCATGGCAGTCTCTGATGTTAATCTACAGGTCAGACCTGGGGGCAGCTCCTGGGTGATCTTGTGGGCAGTGGCAGCAGCCCACTCTGGGCTCTGAATGCAGTGGATGTACTCCATCATTGACCTGGCCACCTTGAAGCTCTCCTTATTGGAAAAATGCCTCTGACCTTTCTTGCTCTGTTCCAAGAGCAGAGGCTTCATACTCTTCTCAAACACGTGGTTCGCAGCTGACATGTATAGCTTGTCGAGGCTCACCTGGAGACAGAAAGGTTCAAAGCCCTCACTAGATCTGAGAGCTCAATTGATAAATATACAATTATTATTATGAAAGTCAGATGGAGGCCACTGTATACATCGGTTCGCTTTACCTTCATCAGCTTGCTGATCAGCAGAAGTGTGGGGAAGGTCTCCTCACTGAGCTCAGGAGCTAAACAGCAACAATATTTCAGTTTCCACATTTTGTGCGTCTTAATAATGATTCCCTATGATAGTAAAATGACGGAATGTCATGAATTGTTGTATATTAATACATACTATATCGTGCTCTTATCAAAACGGTTATAAAATGCTTAATGAAATGATAAAATAAAACCCAATATGATAAACAATAAGATGCTAGACATGGATTAAAATAACGATAGACAAAAAGGAAACAGGCTGCATACAACCAGAATAAAATGGGTAAAAACTAATTACATAAAAACTTGTCCCTAAAATGCTTCATAAAGTGATTTAAACAACATTGATTTGGACAGCCCAAGCTCCTCAGACAGGATAGCAAAGACCCTGTCACCTGCAGTCCTTCATCTAGACATCAGGATGACCAGGAGGTCCCTACCTCAGGAACTCGGACTGTGGTCCAGCTTGGGGGTTAAAAAGGCCCGTAGCTAAAGTAATAACATTCTGATACTAACAAGCAACCAGTGGAGAGAAACTAAAATAGGAGTCAATTGATCCCATCCTGTGCATTACGTCTTCAGTAATAACTAAATTATTCAAATAGAGAAATAAAAGAAAGCACACTCACAGATAATCTTCCAGTAATGGTTGGTCTGCATAAGCAGGTGGAAGGGCAGTCTGCTGTCAGACAGAGGGGTCGGCTGCAGGCAGTTGTCTAAAAGGTAGGTGTTCTCTAGGTCCGAGGGACGAGAGATTCGCTTGTAGGACTTCAAGTGCTGAAGGAGGCCCATTGCCTGTGGAATGGGAAGACATTCATGCATTTGGACAGAATCCATTTAGAAGACATGGGATGATGACATGTCAGTTCCACAAACGTGGGAAGAATCTTTACCTGACTAACTGAGAAGCTGGTGACGTTCTCATCGGCGGTCTGTATGATCTTGAGCACTACTTCGATCCTTTCGTAGTTGTAGGGGCTGAGCTGCAGGCGGGGAAGTCATTTTCACACTCAAAGCTTTCATTTGTTCAGCTGTTCATCCATACCTCATTTCAAATACCAAATCAAATATTTTCTATGCAACGAGCCTCTGCATAAAACATTTTGGAACGCTCTTTAGGAGAGAGGTTTGTCAACGCGTTGTCAAAATTACAAGACAACCTTTGATTAAAAAAAAAGAGCAGTTAGGGGGCGTGAACACAGAAAACCACCAGTATGTCCTGTGTGTTTTAAGCCACCAATTAAGTACACTGAAACAAACCACTTGTGTCATGTGTTTTGGTGAAATAATTTTTTCTGGTTGAAATAGTATTAGTATAGTATATTTTTACTCTTCCTCTCACTGCTGAAGATTGCATAATTTCAATGAAGCAGACATCTTTATTCCAAGGTTTTCTTTACCCATTCTATCAAAAGTTGCACCATTTCACTTCCCTAACCAAGGTGAGACAACCTTAACGTCTAACGCTATGTAACAATCATGAGTCACATTGGACTGGATCAGTTCCCCAGGCTCAAACCTTGACGATGGCAGCACTGAGGCTGTCAGTGAGGTTGGTGGTGCTGTGCAGCATAGGGATGATCTGCAGGACTCGCTCCAGGGCATCTGCATGGCCCAGAGGCTGCACCTCTTCCTGGCCTGCCCCGGAATCACTGGCCGCACTGGCGCCTCCCCCCACCTCCTCCTCCTCCTGCAGCAGGAGCAGGGTGGTGATGTACAGGTTGATCACACTGTCTCTGTCCAGACCAAAGGTTCTATGGGCAGAAACACAGGACGCATGACGATGCGGTCCAACAGTACGCAATCGCTCCACGTCTCTCGGGTGGCCTTGGTATTCAATTGTCCTGTGTGATATTTTATTTCTGCACTGATATTAGACAGAAATAAATGCACATCTGTTCCAGTCGTCATTCATCTGACCTGCAGTACTGGAGGATAATGTCAGGGCTGATGTTCTTGTTCTTCACCAGTACAGGGATCAGATTACTCTTCATCTCTGGCCGTTGCCGGAACACAGACTGGATGGATATCTAGGGGCACAGTCGAGTCGTGGGAGGGAGTGTTAGCAGCTTGAAATATAAAGAGCACTGACAGTTACTCTGTATTAATTATTCAGACCAGAAAGCCACTGGCCATGCAAGATAAGGATGTGCAGAATTGACTGTGGGTGTTCACTAACCCCTAACTTGTGCAGTTTGATGCCCCATTCTGCATCCGTGATGACCGAGTGAAACTTCTCCTGTTCCTCTTCCTCTTTGTATAGGCAGCAGAGTTGTGCCCCAATCATGGCAACAGCCTAAAATGATCAAGATGTTGATTATGTTCGTAAGTAAAGTGGTATCTCTACTCTTTTTTTAGCAAATCTAATGAGTCACTTTATAATGATTTACAATGTAAAGTAGGCTTCCATCATAATTATAATTATAATGAAGCTTGGTATACAAACCAGGACCTTTATTCTGTCTCTATGTATTTGGTCTGATTGCTACATTTACAACCATAAAAGATTCACAAAAGGAGCAGAAGAAACCAAATATGGTAGGACAGTGAACATACCAGGATTTTGTCATAGTTTTGCCAGGTGTTGTCAATAACCTTCCAGAGTAGTTTGAAGACTTCATTTTTGGAGAGGAGAGTACAGAGTCCGATAGCCAAGTCACAATCCACAACTCTCCAGTTGAACACCTTTAGCCCATACGGAATAAAGGTACAGTTATTAAAGAAAACATATGCTTAATGTCATCAATGCTAGTCTGATCATTTCATGAGTTTGGAGTTAAACTCACCTTGTTCAAGAGGGCCACAGTGACAATATGAAGAGTGGATATAGTTGTCTTTCGGAAATCATTCAAGCATGTATTGTACTCTATAAGACCTTGTTTATCATAAAGCTGAAAGGAGAAACGCATTTGTAATACAAATTGTTTAACACTACAAATTTCATCCTGTCGTATATTTATACAGTAATGATACAAACAGGTCAAAGACAACGACAGCAGTTAGAGATGCACAATATATCGTCTTATCGGTATCGGCTGATAATGGTTTAAAAACTTGTTATCGGTATTGGCCCGATATCAAAATTCTGCCCGATGAGACACACTGAGAATATGACACATAAATTATGTGCCAACGACATTGCCATTGGCGGAGTAAAGATGTTTGAAAATGTTAAGATGAAATAAATGTTATATCTTTTCTACATTTAAGTTGGAAGTCACTTGTGCTTATCTCCTTCAGTGAATGCAGACACATGGAAACAGGGTAGTTTCCAGTAATGACCCAGGACATGTCTTTCTAAATGCGTGGTGCAGATGCAGTCATCTAAAAAAAACAAAAAACCCCACTGCTTTATTAACACATGTGGTGCGACAATGAAATGAAAAAAAGTATCGTATCGGCTGACATCCCCACGTTCTTTATCTTTAACACTTCTCTTCTGCAAGACTACTTGTTCTTAGTACTGCCTTGATGTTCATGACACTTCTGTATTAATAGGCTACTTGTGATGATGGTTGAGATACATGTCTGCCTACTCTACTGTTTGCACTGTTTGTATGTCGCTCTGGATAAGAGTGTCAGCTAAATGTCAAAATGTAAATGTAATTATCAGTTATCGGTCAAAATTTCAATATTGTGCATCCCTAACAGTAGTAGATTTTTTATTTTGGCCGTACCTGTGTGCTAAGCTTAACATTCATGATGTTGGAGGTAACGTGCTGCAGGCAGATGCCATAGGAGTTGACCAGCACTCTGAGGGCCAGCTCCAACTGACTGCACTCTTGTAACATCTGCAACATGGCTCCCAGGGGACCCAGGAGGGGCTTCAGGTAGTTTGAACCTATAGGCGGGCCAACAGTGACACAAGGTTAAGTCTTAAGATCACAACTTGAAGAAAGTATACAGTATATATATATATATATATATATATATATATTTAAATTGTCTCTTTAAAAGAATGGAAATATCAAGTTAAGTAGCTACCATCTTCAAAAGCGCAGTGTGACAGACAGGAGCAGTCCAATGGGTATAGCTTGCTATCTGCAAAATTAGGGAACAAATGTATATGTTATCCAAAGAAACCAGTTAGCTATACACAATCTGAGGTAGAAAATGTTAAATAGATGTTAATGGTCTAATGCAGGGGTGTGCCATGGAGGGCCAAGAGGCTACAGGTTTTCCTTCCAACCGAACACTGCACCAGGTGATTTCGATAATGAATCCAGGGTTTCCGTTAGCTGGCATTTACTGGCCATTGGCCAACTAGAATTTCAATTGGCTGGTAAAAATAAATCTTGATGGCCATTTTGGCTGCTAAGAAAAAGTGTTGTTTTGTTTTGTTTTTTGAGACTCCACTAGAGTAGCTTTGCATCAGTTCAATAAAGTCCTTGTGTTTATCTTTCACTGGCCCTTTATGCAGCCCCTCTGTTCAGCCTCTGTCTGAAACAAGCCGTAATTTCGTTCTTCATTGGAAATTGGCAACTTCTCAAATCCAAGAAAAAAACGTTTGAAACCTAGTTCAGAGCAGCTGATTGTACTTTTGCACACACATATCTGCATTACACAAGCACGTGTATTACATATGGCTGGTAAATTAGAATCTCATCGGCCACGTTGGCCAGCCAAAAAAACTGGCTAAACCCTGAATGAATCCCCTCTTCTCTTGTTAAATGAGTAGTAATCAGTGAAATCACCTGCTCTAGTCTGTGGTTGGGATGAAACTCTACAGCGTCTTGGCCCCCCATGGCACATGATTCCCCACCCCTGGTCTAATGTGTAGAATTTTGCTCACCTGGGGATATAGGCAGTAAAGTGTTGGTAATCTCATACTGGACTGGTAGGACAGACACTGGGTCCAGAACAATGCAGTCCTCTTTAAAAAGATCTTGGAAACTCCACTGAGAGTATGGATCTTTTTCTGCCTCCAAGGTCAAATTCTGTAAACATTATGTAATTTAAAAACTATAAAACAGTAATTTCAATGCATCCCTTTAGATTCTACAAGTTGTGTAGGGTGGTGAAAAGGAGGTCATAGTTCGTTAATTGGTAATTTTCTTTTTCTCTCAACTCAACTTCATTTGTAAAGCGCTTTAAGAACAACCACCGCTGCCACAAAGTGCTGTACACATCCTAAAAACATTGCTAAAAACCGTCATGATCACTAAAAGAAGCATCATCATAAATAAAACAAACTGAGACTCATGCTTGATTAAAAGCTACTGCATACAGGTGAGTCTTAAGCCTGGATTTAAAAATGGACAGAGACGGGGCCTGTCTGAGGAACTTTAGGTTGTTTTAGATGACAAAAGAAACACACATTAAATAGAATGTGGTTCTATACAAATATCCAAACATTCATTTGAAACCACGGTAAGTGTGTCAACCTCAAACCCACCTACACCTGATTCCTGTTAGCTTACCTGTTCAACCAGGTGAACTAATAAGTAAAATCAACAAGTTGATACAAGTACACTCTAACCACAGCAACAGCTAAGGATTTGTGCTCATCAGAGGATGGTAACTACAAAGAATGTTGGCCAATAAGTTTACTTGCGTAACTAGCTATGTAGTTAATAGTTTACAGCCAATTAATTAATAGAAAATATATATAAATATTCAAAATTATTCTAAAATTGACCTCAAAATTCACCATAATGGGCAAAGGTTACACACCTCTAAGGTTGTGATACCTGTAAATGTTTGGATGTGAAGAAACAATAATGCATCTGTAAGTAAACAAACAGATAAGCTGCGTGTGGTATTAGCTGTAAATGGCAACTAAAGAGACCGTACAGGCCATTGTGTTTGGGTAGTCAATAAAGTGGGGTGCTTAGGGATGTACCGTGAGAAGATACTCACCTTGGCTATGAAACCATAGTTGTCTGATAACTGGCATTGATGATAAACATCAATGGCTGTCCGCGTGCTCTTGCACAGCTCCAAACAGTCCAGGAGCAGGTCTGAAATGTTTTGCAAATATACATTTCCGGGCTTGAGTGTCTTTGGAGTTATGGATACCAGCCAGCCTATATAATGGCTACTCTAGATTTAATAAAAGTATGTACACAAGCTGGGTTTGGAACTTTATGCTATTAACGTAGTTATGCCAGTGCCGTCACTGTGAAGCCAAGAATATTGTTTTGCCTCTCTGAAAATCCTACTCACTCTTCTGGCCTTGTGACCATCAAATTCTGCTGAAATCTATGAAATCTTGACAGCAATGAGTGGTCTTTTTAAATCCCTGATTCAGATACTTCTTGGATAACATTCACTACTGTGCACACTGTTCCTGTGTACAAATGCGATTTACCTGAGTGGCAAACAGTAATGGCCTGGCAGGCCAGGTTGTGGATAACTGCCGGCAAGTCCATGTCATCAGGAAGTACCATGGGTACGTCTGCCTCCAGCATCTGGCACAACCTCTGGGCAGCGGTGAACAGTACCTTCCCTGTACTAGGGTTACAATGGTGCTCATACAGCTCACTGTGCAGGTAGGGGTTGGCATTAGGAGATGAAAACAAAGACAATATATAAGGCTCTGCATTTGAGGTTGACATTTCTTCCAGACTGGGCTTGGATTCATGAATCAAGTTGAAAAATGTTATTAAAGAGGAACTAAAACAACATTTTTTTCAGTTGACAACCGATGTATTAGAGTATGAGATGGTGTTGGTGATTGAGTCAGGTCCAAACTGGTCCTTGACTAACTGATGTAGGAGGCAGAGTTTTCTCCACCCACAGTTGGTTTTACAAAGGTGGCAGGCAATCTGTTTTTTTCAGGGTCTGTCAGCTAAAACTGTGATATTTAGTTACTCTTTAACAATTTTGAAATCACTTTAATCAGGACCACCAAAAACGATATAATCCTTAGGCTCAGGTTGGGTTTCGACAAAACGAGGGGTTTCAGTTCCTCATTTCCAATAAACCAGTAGAATTTTAGGTCCTATGCCAATTTTTATAATAAGGCATTAGTGGCAGAATTCAACCATACCAAAATAAAAGACAATAATATAATACCAGCCAATAATATCTCTGCCCTAGTATATCTATCAGGCTGTCATACAACCTGTGTGAGACCACAGTCAACACAAATGAGGATATAAAACAAGTGGAACGCTAATATCATGCATTATGAACTTGATTCCTTCCGATTCCAATAAAAACAAAAAAATATTTTAACAGTCCTTTATTCGACACTACCCTAGAAAACCTCGTCAGCACCTAACGTTCCCACCCTTTGAGTCCTAAACAACATGATAGCATCCACACTTGCCAACCTTAGGATTTTGAGGGCCTTGTCCACCTTGCCCACACCCAGGGCACGTAGGGCCAGGTCGGACCACAGCTCTTGCTCTGTGCGCTGCAGCTGCCTTCCCAGGCGGCGCAGGCCTGCTTCAGTGGAGATTGTCTTGGTCTTGCCATCGGGATCGTTGGCCACCATTGGGGTGGCCGTGACCTTCCCTTTCGGTGGATGACGACCGTGCGTGTTCTCATATGCTGTGATGTGATGCTCCTGGATCCGCTTTCGCATTTCTGGATCCTCGTAGTTGGCGGGAGTGAAGAAAATGTCAAAGTCCTCCTGAAACAGAGGATTTCAGTTCAAAAAAATTCAAAAGAATAGATGGCAGAACAACGACAACATTCCACAAACAAAGCTCACCTGTAGGTGTGCGATCGCCTTGAACATGACGAGACTGTTCTCACACTCCATTTTTTTAAGCGCATCCTCTGTAGACAATATAAAACTTGGTATTAGCAAAAGATGCACAGTAACATCTTCACAAGCTGCTGAACCACAACCTACTTCCTTCCCTAACCTATGCCTGTTAACTCTGGTATACAGGAAAGACTATAGAGATCTATCATCTCACTTATTTAAGAATAGTGTTTTAGAGCGTCCACTTGATGTGATACTTTAATGATCCATGTAGTGGTATTCTCAGGTCAGAGTGCAGGGGCAGTTATTGAACAGTATCCCTGCAGCTGGTAGGGATGTCATGATTTGCTCAAGGACACTTCAGCACTGTGGATTCTTGAACTCGGGCCCTCCAGTTATCCGCTAAACCTCCTAGCTGGTCTCATTCTCCCAGTATTTCAGTTCTTACCTTTTTGGATTATGTGTAGGAATTTCAGTGCCTCCGCCATCACTTGGGCAACAACCATCTGGTGTTTCTTGTGCTATTGAACATAGGCCATGAGACAGCTGAGTTGAACACAATGTCTGAATGAGGAGTATGTTCACCATTATGCTGGGTTCCCACTCGCTATTTTAACATCCTGGCATTTATGGCTGAAATCTAGCTGTCTGATTATTGGAGATGCCAGCCAACCAGTACATTTTCCATCTAGTTTGGTTTGCTGGGATCCCGATTATGAAAACCTTTAACCTCAAAAGGCTACATTCATAAATGACACTGAAAACATCATACAAGTGTCTAAAATGAATTATGTCATTTTTGTTCAAGTCATCCATCTACTCACCTCATCAGACACGTGGTCTTTGTCCTCCAACTGCAGTCTAGCCCAGGTTGTGAGACGCTCAACAACACATTCTGCCTCTGCAGACGACAGCTTCTTCAGGATAGTAATGCAGGCCTCAGTCTGCAAGCAGTACAAAAGATTTTTGAGATCAACGTGCCTGATATTCTGCAAAATAATAATAGATTCAAATTTAATGATTCCATATTCCTGTGTGGATGAACATACCTTGCCTTGGCTTATCAGCTCGATGAGATACAAGTAATTTATCTGTGAGGTTGGAAGTTTGTATGCTTCTGCTAACTTCAGGGAGTCCTCTAGAGACGATGGTAGGTCTTGCCTCAGGATGTATCTTATCAGCGTCTGGGGAACATGCAAGTGACTCAGGAGTTTTAGAAACACACATGCGTGCATAGCACATGTTGTCACAAATGTCACGCAACCGTCGCAAGTGTCAAAGGCCTACCATGATATGGGTGTCGTTGGTGAGATTGAAGTTGCGGATCCCGTAGCCTCTGAGCAGTTTCCTAATCTCCATCAGATGGTAGCTCTCCTTTAAAAGTGCTTGCCTGGGGGGATAGGTTGTTGAAGAGAAAAAAAAAACAACCATAATGGAACAACCTGCTACTGGTATCCATCTGTTACTAGGATGAAACGCACAGACCCGTGTTGGGGACCTTGTAAAGACAAGTTGACAGGTGACATACTTGGGCCCTTCCTTTTCCAGGTACTGCTGAACCAGCTTCTCCACCACCTCGCTCCATGGCACTACAGCCTTCTGCATGATCTCCAGCACAGCATCCACCATCAACTGGACAAAGTGCATTGAATTAACTTTGATCAGCAATTAACCATCTTGTCAATTGTGTTTAATTATCTGCTACAGGCATGGCTTGTTTATTGCCCACGGGTCTATGCTGTCAACTGTGTGACCGTGCAGGGAAGCCACGGGGGAGTGCGAGTCAAAGACACTTACATCCGTGTCAGTCATGCAACCCAGTATAGCCACTGCTTTGGCCTCCCACTCTGTGAAGAGAGTAGTGGTCTGGGAGCTGCAGCGCTCTAGGAGATCCTGGTACAGTTCAGATTGAGAGAGAGGAATAGAGAAGAGAACAGTAAACATCATTCAGTTTTTCCTGTAGATTGTTTTTGTAAATGTGGTAATTTTGGCTCAGGAGCAAACCTGGATTTCATTCCGTTTTTTAAGGTATTTCAGTTTAACAATGGATATTTATATCATACAGTATGTGGACAAACGTGCTTCAACTGCAATTGCAATTATTTGCTTGGGTGTGTTGAGCAATAAGGCCAGATGTGGAAGTAGTTCCCATTGGGTCTGGCTATGGTGGATCCTTACCTTGATATAGTGTAGGAGCAGCTCTTCAAAAGGAATCTGGTGTTCTAAGGCATATGGCTGGATGCTGCTCTCCACTGTAGCAGGGATGAGTTCAGGAGCTGGAACCTTATCTAGCATGAAGAACGCCACACTCCGCACACTTCCCTATCAGAGTCACAGGGAAGATGAATAAAAATGTAGCTCACATAAAGATTTACGATAGAGATATTCACATAGATAAACACAACACAAACCCCGGGCAAAAACATGTGTTTTTAAATATAAATATTCATTTATAAATATTCATTCAAATTACACCAATATCAACTAGCTGCTGTTGTAGAACTTGTTTGCTGGAACAAGCTAAATAGCTTGATTTTGCAAGGTATATTTCAAAAACAATTTTTTTTCTTGGAATATTTTTAAGTCTCTTGAAAAGCAGCAATTGAAAGATTATGGTTATGGGGGGG
>OMKK01029559.1:0-28362 GCA_900302305.1 Polymixia japonica | reverse complement strand
GGGGGGGTCGTTTCAATGTTTTCAGTTGAACAGACACCCTCTATTTGAATATGTACATTTTTCAAACATGTTGTATAAAAAGCTTTCTTTTCAATACATAGTTAAGACCAGTTTCAATCCTGGACAGCCAACTATACCTTGCAGGTACCTGGATGAGTGGATGTGTATCTATATTATTTGAAGTTTGCTAGAAGCTTTAAAAAGAGCACAACTGTGACACACCTTTTCAAATACTGAGAGTGACAGCCGACAGCTGTATTTACTGTAGAGGTCTCGCAGCTGACGGAGGTTAGAAACCAGGGACTTGAGGTTCTCTACTTCCTCTGCACCATAATTATCGTCCTTAAACAAAAACAAAAAAATAGGAAGGCATTATGTGACAATAATAATATGATATTTTATTGATTCATGTACAACAGCCCTATAACTGGTCGCTGTCTTGCACAAGGATACTTCAGTAGGTTTAGGAGTTCTGCAGCTGAAGGATGGTCTCTCCAACCACAAGGCCAACCTGCCAACCTGCCACCCAGATGATACTTCCTGCCCATACTGTGTTGGTGTGAGTAAATGCATTTACAGACCATGTATCTAAGACATACTGAATGTGGCTTCCTGTCTGTCAAATAATTGATTTCAAAATACTACTGTTGGTTTCTAAAGCACTGAATGGTTTAGGGCCAAAATATATCTCTGATCTTCTGCTACGTTATGAACCATCTAGACCCCTCAGGTCATCTGGGACAGGTCTGCTTTCTGTCCCCAGAGTCAAAACTAAACATGGAGAAGCAGCATTCAGTTTTTAAGCTCCACATATTTGGAACAAACTCCCAGAAAACTGCAGGTCTGCTGCAACTCTCAGCTCTTTTAAATCAATGCTGAAGACTTTTCTGTTTGCCACTGCCTTTTATTAAAGCATTCTATTTTTTATCTTTTTTATTATTTCTAACTCTTTAATAATGTGCTTTTATAATGTGTTTCTTTTGCACTTTGTGTTAATACTTTTAATGTTTTATGTAAAGCACTTTGAATTGCCTTGTTGTTGAAATGTGCTATACAAATAAACTTGCCTTGCAAAATACAATCAAAAAGAGAAAGTGGATCACTTACAGATTGCATCCACATCCATAAAGAGGGAAGCCCAAGCTCTGCCAAGTCCAATCCATTTTGGGGCCAGGCTCCCTGTAAGAAAGTATGTTTATGATGAGTGCTGTAGTTGATTCACCAATTTTTTCTTTCTTTTTTTTATATAAATAATGGATTCGTGTTTGAAGCATAGACACTTTCCTATGATGAACATGTTTGTAGTCAACTATATGCTAAGCCTATATAAAACTTCAGATTTAGTCTAGCCTTTAGTTAGCCTAAGGGGCTAATGGCAGAGACAGACTCAAGGTTGCTACTGCCTGAGCAAAGATGCATGTCCATATGGGAGCAAGTGGTGGGTAGTCACTTCCATTATTGGGACTTAATCAATTATTAAAACTTTTTTTTTTTTTTTTAAAGTGACTGAAAGCTTTTTCCTAAACTCAATCAAAACCAATGTAAACTCAAAAATGACTAATTGCTTAGCACTAATGATTAGATATGGAAATTCATATTGCTTCGCTAAGCATGATCACAAAAGCCTGATTTTATTATACATTTATTTATTTTATTTATATATAAGTATTTCAGGTTAAGATGATTGTTTTACCTTTTCTGTTAACTCGAGATTCCTGGCCCTCTGCTCAAGCCATCTCGCCAAGATTTTCTATGGATATATAAGGAAAGAACACTTTTACCGCTGACAATATAATACCACAAAATAAAGATATGCAACACCATCATGAGTCATTTTAATGTGTTACACTCAAGGTGGGTATTTTACCTGTCCTCTGGGTAGCACCTTCCTCACAAAAGGAACGATGACAGTCCTAAACCAAGGACAGAGGTCTTGGGATGGCAGGTCCTCTGGAATAGCATTGAGGAGAGCTTCAAGCCCTCCTTCATCAAATTTCTCTGAAATCTCTCCCTGTCAAAACAAAAATAAAACAATCTCACAGCCTTTTGGTGAGATTGGGTCATTTGCACTGGTCTTGTTGTCTATGAACAACGTGCCAGTATGTACTTTGTTGTCAATATGGCTCACCAATACTACTCCAAAATTACTGTAGATTTATTGCACTTGGTGAATAAGGTGATTCTGATTTACTTATTTGGGTTACCTCATGTCTGAGCCAAAGTAGTTGTGCACCCTTGAGGTCTCCTTCCCTCAGGTGAGCCAGGACGTCTCCCATATGGTCGGTGCTGTTCAGAAACTCGATCCAAGCGATGCCACTGAGAGTAACCCAACAAGACATGTCAATATGCAGCAGTGTATACTTTAAACTACCGGCAATGACAATTCATGCATTTACAGTAAAATATACAATAAATAAACTACACAATACATTCCATATACATCATTGAGTCTTTGAACCTACTTGAACTTATCAGGGCCGTGAAGGCTGCAGAAGGTCGCCAGCCTGGCCAAGGCCTCCTGGATATGCAAGGAGGAGTATCTTGTGGCAGCGTGGTTCAGCATCTTCTCGGCTGTCTCGAAGGTGGGCCATGGAGCCTTGAGGCAGTACTCCACCACATACTGCTCATCCTATATGATGTATGAAATACTCCTCTCTCAGAAAAGTGTGGAAACTTGATTGGGATTTTAACATCACATATATAATATCAGATATTAATATTAGATTTTAATATCAGATCTGACTTTGGTTTTAGAAGGACGGGAATGTTAATCTTTCCCCAATAATTAAAACAGTAAATTGATATTACATACTTTGCAGAACAAAAGATTACTGATGCTGAACTTTTTCCACATGTAATACCACGTTTGTAAGTCACCCCTAAATGCCTAGGCCCACCTAAATCAAAGTTACTTCCTTGTCCTGTCAGCAGTACTTCTAAAAGCCAATAACATTACACTCACCATGATCTTCATCAGATTAGTCTTGGCTTCCTCCACAAGTTCAGACCACACATCCTGTCCATAACCACCCACTGAAGCTGAAGCCAGCTGTTCCAGCACAAAGTCCAGCTTCACCTTGTAAACAAGCTGAGAAAAAAGTAGGGTTGTTAGCGGTGTATGCTCCCAAACAATGTAGGAAATTACCACAATGTACCAGCCAAAGTTTGGCAACTTTTGACTTTGACTTTGGCAGCTAACCATCCATCATTCAAAGGGCCTCCTCTTTATTCTAAAATCTTATCTGGCTGGTAAATAATGGCTGGATTCATTTTCATCCAGCACTGTGGCAAGTTAACCAAAACGTTCCATGTCCTGCCCCAAATGGTCACATGAATTTCGTCAGAGACACATACCTCTAAGTCCAGCTCAAATGTTATGGCAAACTTTTCAGCCTCTTCAAACATGTGTTTGTAGAGAAGTCTGCTGAGCCTGGGAATAGTAAATAGTGCAATTAGCCATTTGGTATTGACACTTAGGTCATGAATGCATGCAGTGCACTCAGTGCAGGAATATACATATAAACACAATGAGTTACCTGTTCTCTGGCAAAGCCTCTGTGAAGCATCTCATGACAACAGAAGATATAGGCTCATCTGGGCAACTTGATGAAAAACAAAACAAGAAACAAACATGTCCAGCACTTTGGTATAACCTTAAAATTCTTACTACTTCAATCAATTATGACTCAGTCTTAGGAGGACAACACAGCCTACCTTCCTGGGTTCTCAGAAATCCCCTCAACTAAATAAATAGTGTCCTGAAATCAAGGGAAATGGTTGACTTAAAAGTATGGAAATGTGCATGGCTAATGATAGCAAGAAAAAAAATTACAATTACACTATTTTGTAATGATTGTAGACTGCTTACCATGTTTATTCTTGTTTGGACAAGGCAGGAGGTAGAGGAGACATCCAGAGAGTAGAGAACAGACATGGAGGGCAAGGAGCACACTTGGAGTGTACTCATCTGAAACAAACAAACAAATAAATACAGAGTTTAAAAAAAAATGTAGGACCTGAAATCATATTTGTTCATATTTGCCTCAAAGTAAATACTAAGTCTACCTGGTTGTTGTCCTGCTTGGTCAAGGTTATTATTTTCATGCTGCCATTTTCTTGTCTGTAATAGAAAGAGTTTAAATTGCATTTAAAAGCCTTCATTAAAGCAGACATTTCAAACAATGTATTCACTGCTTTATCACTAAATGTGAATACTTACACTGTGGAGGCAGAGCCACATTCTGTAGTCAGTTGAAAGTCATGAATGGCAAGATCAGGCCAGCAGCAAATCATGACCAGGAAGTGCAGATCCCAAAGGCTGAGAACATCCTGAGACCAAGGAAAATACAAAATATTCCATGTTTAACCTTTAAATGCACTGAAACATACAATATGCGGTGACATATCAAGGAGCAATTATACTGACACCTTTGAACTCACCTCAGTGTCTAGAATATACAAAAGATTTTCCACCACCAGAATTTTCCTTACACCTGTCAAGTAGAGGTAAGAGAAATGTCAGAATTTCAGCTTTTGTGATTGCTGGCTACGTTTCATGGGTGTAAATAACTGATATTATAATAACAACATCCTACCAACTACTATGCTTCCTTTGTGCCATCAAGGATGCAATATAGCAGTATTATAGAGTATATCTACTCTAATCCATTACTGATTGTTTATGTATTGCAAGTGATATATTGCAAATGCCAATATACACAAGCTAAAAGTAATATCAAGCCAAAAATTAGTTATCGTGATGGGGCAAAATACTATAAAATATCAGGACTTAAGAGTACATACCCAAAGAATATATAAAAAGCTTGTTGATTTACACAGTAGATACATAAAGCAAGAGTTTACCTGGGATTAAGCTACAGTCCAGAGAGCGTTCAAAGCGCATAGTGGCATGGCAGGGGTCCATTATCCAGTGGGTAAGAACATTTTCTTTATCTCCCTGTAAAAAAGAAGAAAAGAAAGTGTATTAGTTGTTTATCTTCATTTCATGTTTTTGTAGGCTTGGACATTTTTTTCATTTTTGGCTGCTCACTCTTTAAAAGGCCTCTAGCACCACCTATGGTGCCCCTAGGTTGAACACATATTTTACTAATAAATTGATTAACTGAGCTTCTGATACATTAGCTAAAACTGATTTTACACTGACAGTTAAAAATAATTGTATCTTGAAAAAAGGTTAGCTCATTAGTGCTGTTTGTTAACAGTAAAAGACATGCAGCAGCATAGCATAAGATGGGATTCAAAATATATGCAGTAACTGTCTGAACCACCAAGGTGTCTAATAAGAATGATTGTTTTGTCCTTTAAAAGCACCTTCATTCACTAGAATCAATGTGTGCATCATTACTACAGGTGGCAAGCAAAAACAATATTTCCATGGACACATACCCCAATCAATAGGTGGATTTCATGATTCAGACTGAACATCACTGCTGTACTGCAGCCCTCCTCATGGAAGTCCACGGTAGAGCAAAATTTTATCTTGATGAGAGACTGAAGCTAAAGGAGGCAATATGTGATCAGGTTTCTGTTGTTAAGAAAATAAATGTGTTGTTGCTTAAAATAATTGTCTTCATACCTCTTTCAAAGCCCCCACGTCCATTTTGTCAATGGCTATAAAAATATAAGATAAAAGAAAGTTGAACTTGGATAACAAAGCAGCTTCGACATAAGTCAAAGTCTTTAAATTCATACCTGTTTGGATATTCACCAAAGCAAGGTTTGTGACATGGAAAAATCCATCCTTTATGAGAAGGAACACCTGATACATCCCTGCAAAAAAAAAAAAAAAAAAAAAGAACCATAAATTCAACCTGTCACACCTCCTTAGTGAGGACAACATGCCAATCACCTGAGCTAATTTGTAAAACACAAAAATATTTTTTAGGATGGTTTATAGCTGCCATTCTCATAATAAGTGCTTTTCATATCCATTTAGAGATCTTACCTAAGGATGCCTTATCCTCCTCTATGATGAGATGGCGGTATGTTTTCCTATATCCATTGGAGGGTTTTTCCACCAATGCCTGCAGCATATTACTCAACACATTACTCTGCACAACTGAAACAGCTCATGCAGCTATAATCCCCCCCTTTTTTTAAACACACGTTAGCTAAGTCATTATGGCTAATGCTATTGTCTCAATCTCAGAATTACTCAAAATGTTGAGGATGACAAACAGCTACTGTACAGCAACACAATATCAGAGGTAGTGCTATGATATACACTCCTATTCCACAAGGTGTGAGATACTGTGGGTTGAACAAAACCCATACCCTGGTGAGAAGGATCCTTTTTTGAGGAACATAGATCAAATGGAGGTTTCCATTTCTTTCACAAACCATCAGAAACTGTCCTTCTAGACATAGATCCACAGCATCCACATCAGTTTCTGAAAAACAATTGTGACTATTAGTAATCAAATATACTTGATGTGATATGTCAAAGGGCACACAGTACAATTATTTGTTTCACCAACATCTTAGGCGCCAAGGCTTCATTAGCGCTACTACACACAGCAATAGAGTGTTGAATGTCTATGGTTTGCTTGGTATGCATAGTCTACTGTTCATAGTCCATCTAGCAGTATGCCTTTGCACTGTGTATTGGATTCTATACTACTGGTAGAATGTGTATCACTAGGAAGTTCTTAATGTGGCACTGCATTAATGTCACCCAGACAAGAAGCAGCTCCAGAGGGCAAAAAACAGGCATCAGGTAGATCATAAACTGTATGAAGCTGCTGACACAAGAACTGTTTACCAAAGTCAAGATGTAGCAAGATGGTCTGATAGCTCTGGTCAAACAGGATCACTGTTCTGTCCGCAACAACAATGCTCCAATTTGAACCACTGCAGGAATAGAGATGGGGGTCAGACTGCACCTGCAGGGAGGAACAGTTCCATTAGATCTTTAACTTTTTATGAAGAATGTGTAGTGCATCAATCGCTACAGTACATGAATACAGGAGCAGATTTATGTGAGATCTTTACTATGAGATAGGCAATTCTGTCCGTCCCAAGTAATGTAGGAATAGAAGAGCCTATTAAGTCTATTTAGATTAGATTACCTTCGTCTAAGGGGAAATTAAGTTATTGTATGAGCCGAAAATAGAATATAGTGACAATAGAATAACATATACAAAAGTAAAAAAGATTATATGTTAATTACCTTATCTGCGGTCGATATTTTGACCAATGTATCGACCTGATACAACCCACTACCATTTTCCTCCCTTGAAACATTGCAAAAACGGACATTGTTTGTGTCCTCGTTAATTAGAAGTTCAACGTCGTTCCACATTGTCGCTCCGTGAATCTGGATAAAAGAAATGATGTGATGTGATCGATAACTTCAACTGCCAAGTTACTTGAACTGATTTAGATGGTGCAGTAAAGCCACCGATAATGAAGGATGCTAACGTTTGCTGTTAAATTAGCATGCCGCTGTGATAAAAATAACTTGCTAATATCTCTTGCAGGTTGATGTATTTAGTAAGTGGAATTTTTGAACCGGTCATAATCTACTCACCAGTCTAAAATAGCATTCAGATCCTATAAGGATAGGATAGACATGTCAAAACTCTTCCTTTATTTTCAACGTTAGTTAAAATAATGTCTAAACCCAACTCAGACGATTAGCCAGTCTTGTAGTTAGAATTTGGCGGGTTGTAGTTTCCAGCCCGGATGCACAAATTCTACACGACGGGGCTGGACTGTAAAGCGCGGAAGTGGAAGACTCTGTATGTTGCCAGATAGACTATGTTTCCGCACAATTTTGACTACTTATACTGTGAGTAAAGCTTTTCACTCCCCCAACAACTGCTGTCAATGTGCCTTGACACTTATTTAACTCCTAACTCCTTTTCTTCATTGGCGCTGCTCATTGTCAAAGAATGTGGTATGGTGTGTGGATATGTGCAACTGTATGAATGCAAAGTTGGACAGTGATGAAAAATAGCCTGAAGCTTGGCAAAACCTTCCCCAGATGAATGATAAACACTGTCAACTGAACACGGAACCGAATTTACTACCATGCAGTTCCTACAATTAATGTATGAGTTCTTGGGCCCACTTCCAACAGTTACAGACAAGTCCCCCCTATACAGAAAACCATTGGGTGGCCCCCAATATCAAATTTTGTCCTTGTCCGTGGGAATACTAACAATTGCAATTTTTACATACATCCACTTTATTAATCACAGATTTTAAGACTAATGTAACAATTCACCGGGTCATTTTAGTAAAATTGTATCAGGAAAAAGTAATTAAGCATACACTATTCCCCCTTGACCAAATTGACATTTGACAACTAACCATTTCTAAATACAGAGCAATGAAATCATCGTTATTAGCACCGCCCGATTTTGCACTTTTCATGTGGATTTTCATGTTTTAAATTTAACGTAGCCGAATTGATTTGGCTCAGACTTAAATTTGCGGATTTAAATTGTTGAGTTTTTTGAATGTAAGGTTGCAGAGGTGAGACCTGGCAACCAAGACCAAATCAGCTGAGCTGCACAACGGCTAGTGTGAGCTAGCATCCACTCTGTGTCCGTTGGCACAACAACAAAAACAGACGTGTTTCATATATTATCTACAACCAGATCATGTCGGTGAGTAAAGTTACGGGAAAAATCTAAATATACACGAACATAACACCATATTAATGGCGTTAATGATTATATTCATATGTCTCGTTTCATAAAGATGGCGCCTAACTCGGTGCGGGTAAGGTTAATGCTAGCTTAGCTACCTAGCTAACCTAACTACTCTAATGGGACGAGATGGTGGAGCGGAGGTGGACTTAGCTAATGTGTAAACCTGGGACAGCTATCTAGTTTTAATTGTTGTTGTTTTTTTACCAAGGCTCCTTAGTGACGGTTTTATTCTGAAAAGGCATATTGATTGCACCGACTTTTGTCCACCTGATGGCGCATTACGCATTAGCTAAATTCGGTCTAGAATCATGGCCTATGCTATGGTGGCCTACATATCAGATTGATACGACCACACGATCAACTTCGAAAAGCTTTATTTCTGTTTGGTCCGTATGGATAGCGACTACAGGCTCACACCCTACATACATTTTAGTAGCCTCTACAGACTGTTTAGGCTTGTTGTATTAAAGCATCACAATATTCTATACAGGGATCCGTTGAATTGAGCTACTTTCCCATTATTGTGGAGAAGAACTGCTCCAATGATGGCAGCATTCTAAGTTCTGGGAATTACAATTGTAATTCACAATATATTCAGAGATTGAATCGTTATTAAATCCAATAGTAATTGACAAAACGTAAACCTTTTTTCACTTTTCTTTTTTCAAACATTAGAAAGTCTCTCTGGCAACCACTGTTTGCAATCGATATGTATTATACTAGTATACTACACGAAGGACGCGATATTACACCGTTATATACTCTACTCAGTGAAGTAGTGGCAAATAAAAATATACTATGACCTCCAGTCGGTTATCATCAAAAGGCAAATAAACACCAATAGAAAATGATTATATTGTCAGAAAAGCATTAATTTATGCTTTTTTTTAAAAAGATTTGGTACCACTTACTATACATGGGTAAACTGATAGGTTTACTCTCCATACCACACTACACCACAGTATAGTATTCAGAATTGTCTCATACATTGCTACTTAAGCCAGCATCGCGACCAACACAAACTTCAGTCGTAATTATAGGTTTTATGGATAGATTTATAGGCTAATCTCAAGGACAGAAGTAGTGCTCTGGATCTGTTCTGAACAACAGTGACTTGCAGCTCATGTGTTGTCTCATGTCCATTTGTTTCAGGCAAGCGACGACGACTCCATTGACTTCACCAGAACAGGCTCCCCCGCTCATCATAGAAAAAAACGCAATATGGAGTCATCCAAATCTCCGAGAAGTTCCAAACACCACCATTCACGATCAAGGTCACGCTCCAGGGACCGAAAACGTTAGTATTCAGTAACTGTACTGTACATATGGAAAATGGTGTGAGATTTAGTACTGAAATTATTTTCGAGTATTTGTTTTATACTTTTAGCAGGTTTCTCACCTTGAATCCAAAATTTCCTAAAACCACTACAAACTGTCTTTTTTTTTTTAACACCAGGTGGTCAAGTGGTGTATTATATATATTTGGCCAACTCATTGTATCAACCATGGGGTTGCTAGACCTAGATATCAAGCTGTCAGTTATTGTATTTAAGGGGTATATGACCAATATTGAGTTTGGATAATTGAAATTAATTGGTCATTGTTAATGATGAGCTAAAGTTAGGGAGTACTGGCCCTAACAAAATGTTGTTTCTCAAAAATGTTCGACATGCAAGCAAATACAGAGTCAATAGGCAAAGGTCTGTACTTCATCAACTTTGCTGGTAATGAAAAACTTGAGTTCACAGAAAAAACACATCACACAGCACTGTTGTCAGTCTCTTTCTTTTTGCATTACGTTTACCCTACGACAAATTAGTTGATTGAAATTTATTTTTGTGAAATATTATGGCTTTTTGCATTAACAGGTGACAGGAAGCACAGACGAAGTCGAAGCAGGAGCAAAGAGGTAATTAATGATTTCATTTCTACAATCTAAAGCACATTTAATATCATATTGAATGCCTATAGTTTGATTCCTTCTGTTAAATTGAGATTGCGGTAAGTATGTTTAATCTGGTCAAATGTATAATGGAAATCAAAGCTAAAGAACTAAAGGTTTCCAAATGGACATGGGCTTACTCACATGGAAAGGGGCCCTTTTTGTCATCCCTATGTTGACATGATTCAAAGGAACCTTTTCTCCTTGGATATCTGTCACTAAATGTAGCCATATTATATGGTGAAGAGTAGAATTTTTTTCTTTATTTTTTTTGTTATTTTTTTTGTTAAAAATCCTGTGTGTAGATCACATGATAACATTTCTACAATAAATCATACTCAGCGTGCTAATGCACGAAGAGACTCTGAACAGAAGACCCTGCTGACATAGCAAAATTATATGCCTACTTCTGGGACAGGTAACTATCTGCCATTCAAACACCTTTTACCTTACAGAATTAAGTAAAAAAAAAAAAAAAAAAAAAAAAAAAAGAATTAACTCTTGCATCTTTTACAGCTAGGGATGGGCATATTCACCAATCTTTCAATTAATCCAAACAAACATTTAACTCACCTTCAATTTCCTGGATTGTTTTATATATCGCCTGAATCATTATACAACTGCATCTGTCAAATTTACCCCAATTCTAATTTAATTATCTCCCTCCATTTGGTGGAAGGCCCGTTGTACACCTTAATTGTGCCAAGTTGTCATCATGAAGTAATATACCGGTAGTTAAATATTTCATCAGAAAGATGGTGTGATTCTGTTATGCAGAGAAGTAGAACTTTCCAAGTGGCATAGACGGTTAGAGTTGGCAGAACATTTATTTCACTTTCATTATAGGTCTGCTTTATTGTCCTTTAGTTGTTTCTGATGTACAACTATCTTGTGCTCTGGAAACATTGATTGGTCATATATTACAATTTGTCTGCATTAGCGAAATTATGTCTACTTGGACTTGGACTTCTGCCTCTCTTGCATTTTTGTTGCTACAGATTGCACACCACGTTGTTTCTCCCAAATTGGCAAATGTACAGATGCTTTGATGGTCCAGTTATCAGTGTGAGTTCTATGAAATGGACATTTTTAGAATTGAGTTCTTAATTGGATTGTATGATTTGATCTATTCAATCTTGTAATCAACTGATCTGTTAAAATTATGCTAGATGCCCATCCCTACTTAAAACTGGATTCCATTAAAGTTCCAAGGTTTTGTATTCAGCTCAAATGGAATAACTGTTTTTGGTGACCTCATTAATCATATCCCCTTTTTTTGCCTGAGAAATAAATCTTCAAGTTTGCATGCACATATTAAAGGGGCAGTAAAGTTGTACCTTTGACCTGCTATTTTAAGGATTTAATTGTCAAATTAACTTGGGACATACTTAAGTAACCCTATAATACAAAAACCTGTTTTTGTTATAGATTTATTCAAATATTTGATGTAAAATATGATGGAATATTAAAAAATGAAAATGATTGGTGGTTGCAGCCCTAGTTGAAGCATTACCAGAGGTGAGAGTTTCTGCAACAGATTCAGTATGATAGTTACTAGATATTTGCCTTTCAACATCAGCCCCAAGAATGAATACGCATGATATTGTGGTTTAGTATAAGTACAATGTTTAAAATTATGTCAAAAATGGATTGGCTGGTGGCATGTCTTCATTCCTGTATTACTCCTACAGTTGTTACACTTGAGTCATAGCAGGCCGAACAGACATCCCCAGTTATGATCATGTTGTGTAAATGTCTTTCAGTCTGTATATGTAATGGAAATGGATCTTAAATGACAAGATGTTTTTTCAACTTGTCAACTATATTACCTATCTTCTGCTGCAAGACATGGTACTAACTCTTTTTGTTGCACTATTTTCCTGAAAGAGACAACTTCTTCTTAAAACAGGCACGAAAGAGGGACTCTGAGAAGCCGTCGAAGTCTCACAAAAAGCTGGAGGAGGCGTACGAGCAGACTGACAGAGGGAAGGAGAGGCTCTCTGCAGAGAACGGAGAGGAGCGATCCCGACGCAAGGAGAAGAAGCCCTCCAGGTCACACTCCAGGGAAAGGTGAGTGTTCAACAACCTGGATGAAATCCATCTGGCACGTTCTGGATGTTTGAAGACGACCTTACGGGTCATTTTTATTGGCGATCCAATATGATTTCTGCAGTTTGAGTCAGCCAAGACACCTTAGAGCTTTTGTTTGTTGGTTGCTTCCTTTCACAGCGCTTTATTTTTAAAAAAAGCTACCAAATCCTAAATTGTTGTTGAGTAGTGGGCTTTTTTCAGTCAAGTCATTGAATTCCTCTGTTCAAGTTAAAGGATTTCCTTGCTTTCAGGCGGCATCACAGCAGAAGTAGAGACAAACGGCGGTCGCGATCACGCAGCCGTGACAGGAAGAGGAAGGCCAGGTCTCGCTCAGGTTCAAGGACCAAACATCGGCACCGAAGCAGGAGCCGCAGTAAGAGCAGGTGGGCCTGCTTAACATGTTACCATTTCCTGCGGGAATACATCTGCACTTGCCCTACCTGCACGTCCACCTCTACATCAGCCCAGTAACAGTGTGTCTATTTAGTTGTTCTGCTGTGTTTCACCAGGGAGAGAAAGAAGAGGGTTGAAAAAGTGCGCAGAAAGAGTCGGAGCAGGTCTGCAAGTCCGCCTGCCTTCCGGGGCAGAAACACAGCCATGGATGCACAAGAGGCCCTGGCCAGAAGGTACAACAACAACTTGGAAGAACTGTGAGGCTTAAGCTTAAATACTCAATTATCTTTTAGGTGTAGCGCAATGAGCACACTGTGCTCCCAAAGCTGAATGACCCATTTGAACCCCTCGTCCCGTTTTGTTTTTGTTTGTTGTTGTTTTTTTCCCTAGATTGGAAAGGGCCAAGAAACTGCAGGAGCAGAAGGAAAAGGAAATGCTGGAGAAACAGCAGCAGCAGGAGATAGCTGCAGGTGAGAAGGGCTAATACTAGTCTCATCGGACTTCATAAAAATGCCGAGTCAGGATAAACCCGCTAACGGTCATCTATGCTGGTCCTTGTGTTTCGTCTCCAGTGGCCACTCCTTTGCTGTGCGACACAGTCGCCGCTGCTGCCGCCGCCGCCGCTGCTGCCGCCGCCGCCACCAACCCTGTCCTCAACGTGGCTGCCCTCCTGGCCTCTGGAACCCAGGTCACCCCCCAGATCGCCATGGCAGCGCAGATGGCAGCTCTTCAAGCCAAGACCTTAGCAGAAACGGGTATTGCTGTGCCCAGCTACTACAACCCCTCGGCTGTAAACCCCATGAAGTTTGCTGATCAGGAGAAGAAGAGGAAGATGCTATGGCAGGGAAAGAAGGAAGGGGTGAGATTTGAGTAATTTGGTTCTCCACATTCATTGCACAGTGCTATGCATTCCCAGCTTTTACACTTAATTGTACTCTTCCTCTGAACTGGCTTTTTACTATGGATATCGGGGGAAGAAATAACATGAGAACAAGGAGTTGCTATTTTTCTGTGCCAAGTTTCTTGCATAATGCTGATTGATTTTTGTTTAAACATCTTTTTTTAAAGGACAAGTCCCAGACAGCAGAGCTGTGGGAGAAGCTCAACTTTGGAAACAAGGACCAAAATGTTAAATTTCGCAAACTAATGGGTATCAAAGTATGTATAATTGAGTTATCATACTTGTTACATTTCAGTATTTATTTTTATTTATTTTGTTCAGTTTTGTATATACACTAGAATTTATAAGCCTGGATCTTTCCTGAATTCATATGGCTTCCTGTCTTTATAGGGAGATGATGAAGGGGAAACCTCAAAACCACTCAACGATGAAGGTTTGAAGACTCTTCAGCAGCAAGAGGAGATGTTTAGGAACCTTGACGTTCAGTATGAGATGGCCAGGTCTCAGACACACACCCAGAGGGGAATGGGCCTTGGTTTCTCGTCCTCATTCTCTCGTGGAATGGATGCAATCTAGTGCCACACCATATGTTGTCCTGGCCTCCCTCGACTAATCATATAGGTCTTATCAGCTCACCGCTAGCATTCAAGCTTGCATGGATGTTGCTTTGGATCTGTTATTTATTTAGAAACAAAGATCTCACATCTTGGAGCATTCTAATGTAAATAGCCAGACACCGAGTTTGTCTTGGTGTTTATTAATCTGTACATCTTTACAATACAATGCAACAGTTTAATGACTGATGCTGGTTAAACTTAGACATTTGTTTGAAAAATGTGATAGCTTTTTTTCTTTTCTTTTTTTTTTTAAACTAAAATGTATGCTATGTGATTGTTTGAAATGGAATATGATGTAGGTCAAGTAAATATTTGTTTACATTCATTTACCAAGAGGCTTTACAACTCAATCTGAAGTCAATGTAGTGTTATTAGAATCCTTCAGTTTAATTTCTCCATAATGGAAAACCAATAAGACGGTGGATTGTAATATTAAAGTTGTCTTCAGAGTTTCCAAGGAGAAAGATGGGCTCTTGACAGGAATAATCAAACTTCCAAATGTTCTTGAAATAAACCAGTTTGTGTTGATTAAGGTACTATGTCTCCTCAGTTACTTTTTGAATTAAGTAACAACTGCATGGTACAGCTGAGTTCCCATTTCAGTGGGGAAACTGAAAATACAAATGTGTTAGGTCTTGTTACTGAAACTACAAGGAATAATGTATTAGTAATTACAAATCTGATATCTAAAGAAAAAAGATAACATGTACATGAAGGAAAATTATGTTTATTTAACAATGCTGGAATTCATTCTATTGAGGTTGCAACCTATGTTGAAGTCGTTGGGGAAAATAACCCCTATTTACATATAAGACTTGAGTACAGTACATGAGCCACACCAGTAATGAGATTGTGGTTTGCAAACTCAAGGATAAGGAGCAGGATTGGGTACTCGCTGTGTCTCTTCTCCAGCGTGGACTCATCACTTAGGCCCATCCAGTGAAGCAGCAGTGTCTGCATTGCCTCTGGGAACAGTTCTGTGGCTAGTTCCTCTGCAGGTGGCAGGTCAGTGATTCGCTCAATATGCTGAACTTTAAAACCCTCCACTTGTTGACTGATGCTGCTGTTGGCTGCATGGAATTGCTGGCCAAGCCAACGTCCTATAGAGTTCAACAGGTGACTTGAGTACACAGAACCCCAACGCTTAGCCTCTAGCAGTGCCAACACTGTTTCTGTCACCTCTTTTTCCTCCAGCGTCCCATTCATATACCGATCAATGTTCTCCAGAAGCAGCAAGACAGTCTCCAGCTGGTCTGTGGAACATTGACTCTCAGAAGGTAGTTTTTCTGCCAAGCTGTGCAGTTTTTGTTTAAGGGTGGATGAAATTAGTTGGATGGGCTGTGTTTGCAAGCCTTCCTCAAGGAAAGAACAGTAATCATGATCTACTGAGGCATCACCAGAAGAACTGTCTGTCTGACTTATATCCACTAATTTCTTCACTTGACGATGTGGAGGGAGTGACATCAGTTTAACCTTCTCTTGTTTATCATACATCTCGGTGACGCTCTTGGACGTTGCAGAGTCAAGTTGCACACTAATGTTGTAACTCATATTCAGAGGACTGTCATTTATCCGGGATTTCCATATACCCTGGTGAGGAAGTAAACGGTATCAAAGGTATCAAATGTATTGCAACTGATTTAAGCAAAGCAAACATAAAAGATGCATCCAGAAGCATGCATTGTGTGATTTGTACCTGGACGTTTTCAAGCACGGCGAGTTGCTCTTGCTTACTGTAAATTTCAAAGGCTACTCGAAAAAGTCCTTGAATGCTATAGAACCAGAGGCTGTTATTTGCAGTAGATACCTTCAACCCACTGAACCTGAATGCTGTCACAAAACAATGGGGAAAAACAATATTGTCAACATTTTGTTGTATGTTGATGTGCTGCTATCAGGGTCTGTCATTGTCATGGTCTATTTATTGCACAACATAGTCCTACAAAGCAGACTACCTGAGGAAAAATGTATTTTTGTGGCCAATCCTTTCTTGGCAAACTTAGCGTGGTATCTGGGATGGTTCTCTGTGCGAATGTCAGTATTGGAAAAGAGATCTGCTCCCAAATAGAGAGGAACTATTGGACCCTGAAATAGAAACAGAAGAGGTTGAACATTTTTTAGTGGTAATCATGTTAAATCCACATTAGAATGCAGAATGCTGAGCATCATGGTATTATGTAGGGCAGTTACACATTTGCAGCTAACATGAGAAGGGAAACCAAAGAAATCTCAGTACAGCTACAGTACAAGCTAGTCCAATGTTGTTGTTTTTTTACAGTTATTTAGTTATTAAGTAGGTACATCATCACATGGGTATGCCAGGGGTGGTATAAAATAAAAAAATAAAAAAAGTTTTCAAAGATTTTAAGTTTGTAAAGGGTCAAACTTGTTTTCATATTTTGGACCCTATTTTTAACCTCTTATTTTGCTTTCATTAAAAATCTATTGTTAGACGTGGAGGTCACATGACTGCTGGATTGGGAAGCACAGGAGCACACTCCCTGGAAGCAGGCACAAGTGTGCTAATTGGGCATCTGGCACAGGTGCATTAAGTGTCCTGCATACATTCAATGTTGGTGCGTTGAAAATAAAACTACTCAATTATATCTCACTGACTGCAAAGCCCAAAGATAATAAACGCTATCAAATGGAACCTGCTGATTGCTTCTCCGTCTGTGCTCATATCAATTAAGTCAAGTCCAGTGCATTCCTGTAAAACACCAATTCGTGATGCACAAAATGAATCACTGCCATTTATCTGCTCATCTATAATACACTTGTAAAAAGACTTTGCTAAATTCACATTTTTAATTTATAGACAATTAACATGGTGGGCAAGAGTTTGTGAAAGTGAAACCAAATGCTACAGTAAATGTTGATAACGGTGTACTAAATAAAAATAGTGATAAAGTGTACTAAATATGTGTAGCCTACTGCTAAAGACATGATGAAAACATTTTCTCTAATCCTGTGGCACGGTTTTTATTATTGTTACTTTATTTTCCATTTCCACTTCCTGTTGTGTATTTTGTGATGACTAAAACTGCATCCACGTTGACATAAAAAAGGCAATATGGAAAACATACAAATGTTTGGAAAACTAGTTGGACAAATTGTATACAACCAACAAAAGATCCACATAACAAAAAGGTGCACCGCAGTATTGCATGTATGTTCTGGGCCACTATGTAACATAATAACAACATCAAAAGATGACCATCTCTGCTGTTTTGGTTGATTTGATTATTTTGTGACATGTCTACAAAGTTTTGAGATCCAAATTACATTTTGCAAATCAAATTAGCAACGCCGTTTTAGTGTTGTACGTTTTTAGTAGAAAGAAGGGTTTCCCGCACACTGGTACTTAAATGTAATCAACTCCTCTTCCGACGCACCTGGCTACAAGAAACCTTTGGTGTGCATCAGCTCTTCTTATCTAGTGTTGTACGTTTTTAAAATGACATTGGTATTGATAGAAATTGATACCAATAGTGAAAAAACTTTAATAGGATGGTCAATAGCAACCTCTAGCGGAACGCAGCCAGGATTCAACCTATAAGCTTTTCATATGATATCCACTGAATTATCGCCCTAAATTGATAAGTAGAAAAGACAACTTGAGTTTAGAATAGCACCCACCTTGTCGGGACATTCTGTAAGCCTGAACGATGTTAGATTTGCCAAGTAAATAAAGCGAATGCGCCGTGAGCCCACATCCCAATGAGGTAACGTTAATGGTAAAGTTGTGCAGAGAGACATTGTTGAAAACCCTATACTCTTAACTGCTCCCAGTCCTGCCTGAAAACGGGAAAATAAAAAATAAAAGACTAATGCCAACAAATGAAAAATGGGCTGCTAATCAAATGTGAAACAATCAAAACCCTTTCTGTTGCTTAACGTGGTCAAAGATGTTAGCGTATACTTTCCGACATCACGCCGGTACGTCTCCACTCACTTCCGGGTTCTGAACACGTGGCATTACCAAGGCCAATGAATGACGAGCGTAGTTATTATCATTATTACGACCTCTGAACCCACAGAGCCACAGAGCAGAGTTGAAGATGGCGGAGGTTGATTTTGGTGACAGTGAACTCTTTCAACAACTAGATGATACTGAACATGTCCCAACGCACATTCGCTTCACGGATGACGAGGAAGGCCTGGAAGACGCAAGCCACCTTAGGGACAGATTGGGGGAGTGTGAGGAGAACATTCAGAGACTGATAGATGAGAATATCCTTTGTGCGTTCGGTGCTAACGTTAGCTAGCACCACTAGCCTTCTCAAACTGGCTAACGCTATCTGTCAATGAATCCTGCAGACCAGAACATATCATTCAAAACATGCAAAATTATTACTGATTCATATGTTGGTAGGATGTTTGTCTGTTTCCTTAACTTACAGTCCACATCAATTATTGAAAAGAAAATTACGCATCTTATCAAGACCAAGGTAAATAAACTGTCACTGCACCTGCATGTAATTACAATAACTCAATAAATTGCCAAACAGTGGTCGCATATTAAATTTGAACCTATTTTACAGTGGCATCAAAGTTGAGGATCTTAATACGGACGGGCCACTTCTTCAGATCCTATATGCGAACAATGGCATCTCAAAGTAGGTTGTTGGTTGTCGTCATCATTAAGACATGTATAGTTGTCCAATCATGATCTGTATAGAAGTTTACCATTGTAAACATTGATTTAGCCAAAACCATCTGTCTGAATTATTTTTTCCCCACAGACAGTGTCGTCAAGAAATTGAAGACTGTATATGTAGTGTGATTCAGAATCACCAGAAAAATGGAAATCAAAAGAACAATTCCTCCTTCCAAATGAAACCTCAGGTATTGACCCAGAATATTAGTTAGTATGAGGGATCAGTAAACATCAGTGAAATTGTGACATGGCTTAAAACTTTTCCTTCCTTTGAAGAATTCAGCTTTGGTTATGGAAGAAGATCAGAGAGTTAAGTCCTCCAGTAGCATAAAGACGGTTACAGAGGCCTTCAATGTGAGTATTTTGTTGTATATGTGGTTTACTGTTAAAACAGTTTAAATGAACGTGATTAACTACACCCGCATTTGAAAAAAAAAAAAAAAACTTCAAATAAAGTTTTTTTTAAATTTGAATTTGAATTTGAATGTACGCAAGCATGTGAATGGGGGGATTGTTTCTTCCTTTGTGTCTTTTTGTCTGTCCTTGATATTAAGGTCAAAGTTTTAGCCATTTTTGTATATAAAGTACTCTATCGTATTAAGTTGTTCAGTATTGCTGGCCACCATTCTGGATCTAGCCTGCACGGGTGTAGCATCTTTCTGAGTGCCTTTCCAGTTTACTAATGTTAATTCTGAGTCCCTAAGCTTACTTCATGTGATTACCTCAAGAGTGTGTCACTTGGCAGTTGTAAAAAGGACCGCATAATGTAGCCTACTTATCAAATAATACAGTGAAATTTTTCTTCTTTCCTCACAGGTGGTTGGAAGTGTGTTGTATTTTACTGCTTTCAGTGTTGATAAACTCGGACAGCCTTTGCTGAATGACAACCCCCAGCTGACAGAAGGATGGGAGGTTCCAACGTATCTTTTACATTGCCCAACTGATGCCTTCTCCTCAGGGCATCTCCTGTCCTCCTCCTGTGGATCTCTGTAGTCTCCCTAGTTATTTGTTCTGTACATGACTTGGAGAAGAGAAAGGAAAGACTTTTTTTTTTATGAGTTGCTTTTTAAAAACAAATGGGTGGCATTTGAGCAGGGCTTATATTGATTAAGTGTACCCAGCAATATGTAGACTAGACAATGAGTGTGATGCTATGTTATGTTGGGCACCGACAAGATATAATCCTGAATTGTTGCAAAGCTATCAGCAGGTCTTCAACCAGGTCATTGGCACAGATGGACAAGAGATGGAGATGAAAGAGAAAAGGTACAACTGGGAGTATGAATGAAATTGTACTTACATTGCAACAGATTTGATGATTTTGCTCACCTTTTCTAGTGACTGTCAGGCATATCCTTTATATAATGACAGCATGTCACTGATGTGTTCATTGTAGACCCAAGTCTATGTGTTTCAACTGTGGATCAGTCAGTCATCAGCTGCGAGATTGTCCCAAGGTAAGTCCCAATGAATCACTAAAATTACCTAAATCCAAGTTAAGCGTTTTTGAAATGCCACAACTTAAGTTGTATTTGTATACAATTGTTTTTCCAGCCAAAAGATCAGGCCCGGATCAATGAGAAAAGAAAAGAGTTTTCCCAAAACAACAACCAGAGTCTCCATAGCAACCAGCGATACCATGCTGAGGTGGAGGAGCGGTTTGCTAAATACAAGCCTGGAGTTATGAGGTAAGATTGTCATTTTGTTATGGCTCACAGAACAAGGTGATCATCACTTATAGTATGTAGTTTTACACATTTAACTTGTGACCCCCCAAAAAGAAGTAATACTTACTTAGGACTCGCTGTGGCAGAAGAGAACATGCAGAATGGTGAACTTTGACAGCAGATGATTCCACTATTCTGGGTATTTTACTTGATTATTGGAAGAAACTTTGAGGCTCCAAATACGTATCTGATAAAAAAAGGGCATTTAGCACAAAGTTTAAAAACAATCCAAAAATATATAATAATATTCCATAAATCATCTCAAGACCCCCTATCCCCCAAATGATCCTGCAGGCCCTGTGGGGTCCTGACGTCCAGGTTGAGAACCACTGTTTTATCAGTTTCAGTTGTTTCTTTTAAACCATATCTGTTTGATTTTTCCAAGTATCTCACTATGTTGTGACTTTGAACAGTGAGGAACTGCTGACAGCACTGGGAGTTGGTGTCAATGCCCTACCTCCCCCAATTTACCGCATGAGGCAACTAGGCTACCCGCCAGGTTGGCTCAAAGAAGCAGAGATGGAAAACTCTGGCCTAATGCTATATGATGGAAAGGGTATGTCTTCAGTAAATGAGATTAACAAACTTTAAGCTCTTAATCAGATTGATGACAGAAGCAAAATACTGATAAACCACAATAATCCCTATGAAATGTATTGGATTGTTTATTTTTTTATTATCTTACTAGTTTCAGATGAAGGAGACATAACAGAGGATACCAATGGACAAAAAATCTCCTATGATGTTTCCAAGCTTGTAGACTTCCCAGGCTTCAATGTACCTGCACCACCCAAAATGAAGGATGTAAGTCTACCACAGAGGCCTTATTTTCTTCTAAATGTTAGATGTTCTAAATGTTAATTGTTAAAAATATCACTAGTCATGCAAGTCCTAGTGTTATGCTTATCCACATGTTCTATATTTTTCTGCCTATTTGTCCCAAAAACTACTGGGCAGTTGTGATTCTAGATTTGTTTACTTATGTGTTCATGTTCCAAATGAAAAATGCATTATTCCAGGGTAATGCTTACCAGTGGGGGGTTTTTGTATTTGGCCTTCTAAAATAGAGAAAAAATCAATTGCATGTATATATTTCATTTATTTGTAATAACCTTAATAGAAAATTAAGAGATTATTTTTTTAATTTATATTATTGTATTGTATTTTGTATTTGTATTGTTGAGGCAATACAAGTAGTGTTATTTTAAATTGAATTGTCAGTAGTTAGGCTGAATTACTATAGTTATTCTGATACTGTATATGAAAGGACTTCCAACTTCTCTCATTTTGTCTGACCTCCAGGAATACATGCAGTATGGCTCCGTTCCAATGCAGTACAACCACATGAAGCACAATTTCGCTGCCTACCTGTCTAACAACTTTCCCGTGGTAAATGTCAGAATGAGTGGTTAGATTTCTCCCATAAAACACTGCAGTTTCTCTCTACCACTAAGACCGCAATTTGCCCTATCCAAAATATTATCATGTCTGGGTCCAGATCTATAAAACTGGGAAGTGCATTAGGATATTTCTCAGATTTTTTAAATAATATGTATTAATATATTAATATATATCAATATAAAAGCAGACATCTATTTGGACACCCATATTATTGACCTCTATATGCCAAACTATTGTATCAGCTTTATATCATCTTCATATCCAAACATGTTTGTGGATATTTATCATATCTGTCATAATAATATTGCAGCCTCCTAGTTGGATGTCCACAGTGCAACCTGTGCTCGGCAGGTCTGAATTGGCAAAAGCAGACATTGACATTTGGACATTTAGTTGTGTGAGAACCAAAAAGGCATTTAGGGCATGGTTTTTATTCATTTAAAGTTTAAATATGTAACATTTTCTACCCACTAGAGGGTGCTTG
Organism: Polymixia japonica; assembly: GCA_900302305.1. Classification (NCBI taxonomy): domain Eukaryota; kingdom Metazoa; phylum Chordata; class Actinopteri; order Polymixiiformes; family Polymixiidae; genus Polymixia; species Polymixia japonica. The sequence goes on along the minus strand of OMKK01029559.1, from coordinate 5,468 downwards.
CATTCACTTGTTCAGCTGAAAACATTGAAATGACCACACCTCCACCCCACTGCTCAGCTGGCATGGGGAGCATTGTTGTGTTGTCAGTCAGACAAAAACAGGTTGTGTCGGGCCATCAAAATGTTTTTAAATTAAAAATAAATAGGTAATACTTTTAATCAGCATATTTACACAATATCTGTGGATGCCTTATTTGTTCGATTAAGTGCAAAGATTACATATATGACCTTTTAATAATATGTCTTATATAATATATTCTGCTAACAGCCTGGTGTCACCTGCAACAAGAGACGGCATGAATCTGACTCGACTCCACAGCAAAGAAAGAAAAGAAGGTCCAGTCCTGAAAGGAGCTCAGATATGGATCTTGACTCAGGTAGCTGTTCTTCACAATCAGAACCTCATTATTTGCAAAGTACACTAACCTAACAACAATATGTCTTGATGACAATGGTGAGGTGACATACTGATAACTAACATACTGGTAATAAGTACATACAGGGAACCATGATTCAGGGGCAACAGCACCTCACATTTAAAGTGAAAGCAGACAGTGCAAGACATACAATAGACTATGTATATCACACCGCATGCTGTATATATGCTGTAATCACTGCAGAAAAAGTCCAATTTACACAATGAATGGTTAGCACGTACCAACTGCAGGATGACTTTACATAAACCAGTTAATGTGGGTGGAAGACACCGATGTCTGGAGCGCTAGGCTCTTTTACCGTCCTTGAGTCGTTCTGCACCCGAAGTCTTTTGATGAATACTGGAAAGGAGTCAGATTGGAACATTGCCCGCCTAGTGTTTGCTGATACAGTAAACTTTATAGATCTTTAATTACAATAATGGAGTTACTGGAGTAGATTCTTATTTGTATAAATTATAGGCTTTGTGAGAGGAGGGCTGGTTTAGGGTGTCAGCCCTTAGGAAGAAGACATTGAGGTGTTGGTCTCAAGGGATCCATACAGTATTCCTGCGGAAACACTTTTCTTCACCCTGACATTGTGCCTTTCTTGAATGGCAGCTGACAATCAAACACCATCTCAGCATTGTAGACAGAACGTTGGAGATGGTTCTTTAGGGTTGGAGGGGGCACAGGAAGGCTGCGATTTACCATATATATGCCTGTCATTGAGCATTAACTTTGACCAGGACTGGTTGTGAAACACTGAGGTTCCTCAGTTGCTACAAGAATATCGTCCTTTGTTGTGCATTCCTAATTAAGCAGCAGATGTTTTCAACCCATTTTAGGGTGTTAGTGATAGTTACTAGTGCATAGCAGAATGGCCGGTTCTATTAGTAGTTGTGCAGAAGAATATACTGTAATATCTAACTCATATTTAATTATGAGTAATAATTATGTAACTGTCATTTTCTAAGCTTTTGGTAACTTTGTTTCCGTCTTCTCCCAGAACCAGGAACTCCATGTCGTTCACGTGGCTTCCAGTTCCAGCCTCCGCTGCCCCCTGGCTCACCCTCCTTTAGTTCGCCTCCTCCCTTACCCCAGGGCACACCACCAGCTACTCCCACTCCACCACCTCTCCCTAAAGGTACCCCTCCTCCTACACCTACTAATGGCTCTCCAGCCTTGCGGGGGCGTACCTGGGTGGTGGTTGAGGAGACAGGTGAGGGGATGGAGGATGGTCTGACACTGGAGGAGCTGGAGGAGCAGCAGAGGCTGATCTGGGCAGCACTCGAAAATGCTGACACGGCCACCAACAGTGATTGTGAGACACCGGTCATGGGAACACCTGCACCCAGCTCACCAAGTATTTCCACACCTGCACACGTAGACACCGAAACAGAAATGGAGGTTGAGGAAGCGGTTGAGGAAGGGGTTGAGGAAGCGGACTCGAAGGGATCTGCAGAGGCCATCTGTGAGAATAGTAAAAAGTGGAAGAGTTCTGAGGGTGAAAAAGAAGGTCCTGAGAGCCCTGGTTCAATCAAAGCCCAAGAAGACAGCCCTCAGAGTCCTCGTCCAATCACAGCCCAGGAGGACAGCCCTCAGAGCCCTCAAGGGGACAGTCCTCAGAGCCCTGGTCTAATCACAGCCCAGGAGGACAGCCCTCAGAGCCCTGTACCAATCGCAGCCCAGGAGGACAGCCCTCAGAGCCCTGTACCAATCGCAGCCCAGGAGGACAGCCCTCAGAGCCCTGTACCAATCGCAGCCCAGGAGGACAGCCCTCAGAGCCCCGGTCCAGTCAAAGCCCAAAAGGATAAACCTCAGAGCCCTGGTCCAATCAAAGCCCAGGAAGATAGCCCTCAGAGCCCTGGTCCAGAATCCTCTACTCAAGGGGCTGAGGATGCTAATTCACCCAAGGTTATTGCAGTTCCCCATCGGAGTAAGTTTGCAGCTGGGATTGTTCCTTTTGAAAATACGCCAGAATTTACTGAAGTTGCTGAGGCCACAGGGACATACCTTAAGATCAGAGACTTACTAAAATGCTCACCACGAAATCTGGCCAAAAATAAAAAATGAGAAATGATTGTCTTGAATCGCAACCCAGGGATTCCTTTTTATATTAACATTTTTAAAAAGTAAGAACTTTGTAGAAGTGTGATACAGGAGCTGTACAATTTCTCTCCAGTCGATCAAGCAAGTTTCTTTTAACCGTTTCTGGGTTTTTTTGTACCAAGCTGAATATCTTAACTGTCGAATTTGATGTTATCTGGAAAGAAATAAGGTGGCAGAGCATACAGCATTGCCTCACCAAACAGTCATGTTTGTAGCACTGGTCATACTCATGGGATTTTTTTTTCTAAGATCACGTAAAATGTATTTGTTTTGAACTGTTTTTACTCAATCCTAGTATTTATATGGCATTTTCTATTCTTGCTCTAAAAACATTACAAGTAAACCTATTATTTTTGTTTCAATGTCCTTGATTTCAGCTCTCATCTTTGGTTAGCACTACTATTGTTTGGTTATCTGAAGGGTAGAGTTGCTATTTGTGAATACACCTGGTCATCTGTGTTTTGTTTTTTGTTTTTTTTAAAGGCACAATCTGCTATTGGATTTTAAATGCTGCCCTGTTGTGGCTAAACAAAGAATTATAACAACACTGTTGTTTTGGTTTGCATGTTGCCTCATTCCGTGTTTGAGTGGCTTTCAAAAGTTTTCAGTTAGGCGAAATGCTTCCAAACAGCCACATCACACCGTTTACAAAACAAACAAGTGGGGTGACGTTCAAACCTATAATGCCTATTAGCATGAAATGCATATAAAATCTAACTATTTCATTGCGTAGAACAGCACAGTAAATCAAATATGAATAAAATACGAAATAGTTTTTTTAGATTTGGTTGACAGATTTGTGTGATAGCCTGCTGGGATGTGGTTACCACTTCATTCTACTATCCTGTGTCCGAAAAGTATCATCAGATCTATTGTTGATTGGGCTGCATGTTGGGTATGGAACTCAATGACTTTGGAATAATTGTTAACATTCTAGGAAAACGGGCTTAAAGGGAATTCTGCCCGAAAAAAGAGGTAGTAACATGAGCTGATAGCCAGTGCCAATGCCCTCTTAATTTCATTAAGGGACAAATGCTCCATTATGCTTAGTTTACCGACAGTAAAAGTACTTGGGAAATTGGGAAATTATTAAGTTCTAATCTGTTGGCACAATGGCAAAAACTCTTAACAGGCCAAGATTCTTCAAGAGTCCATAGATTCTTCAGTTCATTTTTAATGAAGCAGTCAAAGGTTTTGTTGTTTCATGACATAGATATGAACCCTGGTTTCCATCTTTGGGACAAAATTGTAAATGTTCTCAAGTATTGACTTAAATGTTGAAGGTGGGTGTAAAATGGACATAAGATGTTAATTTTAGTCTAGTATAGACTTTCAAATGACAAACACAATAAAGTGAAGCAGGCCTTTAGGTTTTATGTGGATTGGCTATGTTAAGTCAGTGAGAATGAATCATATGTTCAGTTTTTCTTCAAGAGGCAATACATTTTACTTGCCATAAGACCCTTGTGTCTAAAGCTGTAGTATCTGCTTTTAGAAATGGCACTAGCTCATGAATGTAAAACGGTGATGGTGGGGCCAAAAAAACACTGGTCTGAGAAGGGTCTTCTACTTTCTTATTTTTCTCTGTTTATTGTCTGCACCAATATACCAAGGCATATTCCTTGTATTGTGAAAACTTACTTGGTAATAAACCTGATTCTGATTTAGAACTATGTAATGTAACGCAAAAATACCCTCTGTAGACTATCAGTGCCTTTCACACAAAATATTTATTTAGGTTGGTATGAATGAAAACTCTAAATTCATAATTTTGACGTTATCAGAGACTGTCAAAAGACCTTTCTGTGGAATCTGTGAATCATTTTGGATTTAGTATGATTTTATTTAAAACTCAATGCTTTATTGCCATATAAAACGAGTTGCTAAGAATTTCTCTGTGCTCAGGATAGACACAAGACAGGATATCAGGTACACTACACGCTCATATATATATATATATATACACATATACTGTATATGTTCTGTATACTATAGAAGTGCATAAAGTGATGACTTGTGATGAGTAAGTCAAAGAATAATTGAGAAGTCAAAAAACAATTTGAGAGATTGTATAAAGTGGAAAACATTCAGGAGTAGTGGGTAGGCGGTGGTTGATTTTTGCTGTTTTGTACAACCCATTCTGTCTCCTGTCCTGAGCACATATAGCAAACAGTGGTGGAGAAGATGACAACACTTTTTAACCCTAACCCTAGCGGCTCTATAAAAGTGCAACACACCTTCCTGGTGGACAGCATAAGTTTTGAACTGTCAAAGGACATACAGGATCTGGTGAGCTTTATATTTTACAATGTTGGTGTTGTCCTCCCATTTTGGGTATGGGAGATAGTGGTGGCTTGGAACTTTATAATGTTCTCCATCCCTTCCACTACCTGACTATTAATTAAAAGTGGTTTGAGTTTAACCTTGTCCCTACAAAGTCCACCACCATCTCTTTTTTTCTCTAGATATGAGCTGTAGATTGTTCTCATTGCATTGCTTGGCAAGAGCACTTACCTTTCTATAGGCAGATTCAGTGCCACCTATGCTCATATCAGTAAAAATCTGATTTGTATTATGTCTAGACTTCATGGCTTGAGGCATTGCAGCTTTGAAAGCATTGTGTTGGAAATCTTTATAGTCTTAAAGGACATTTTAAACCCAGACACAGCATATGATTTAGGATATAAAAAATAAAAAGGTTAATATGGAAAAAGCCTAAGTCATTTCCAAGAGCTGTGACAGAACTAATGGAAATCAGAAAAACTTAATGTTTTAGGTGCTGGCACCTATAACTATGGGGGCCTGATTGTATCAGCTTGTTAATTCATGCATCATATATATATTTTAATTGTCAACCCGTGTAGAGAATCAATAAATAAATGCTATTATTTTATCAAATGAAACGTGGAGAATCAATAAATAAATGTTATTTTTACTATTTACA
>OMKK01029558.1:0-12186 GCA_900302305.1 Polymixia japonica | reverse complement strand
CACCAACTATAAATCTCGAACACATCATTATACCCTCTATATGAGAGCAGTCTGGCCCTCCTTAACCTTGCGCAGGCTGAGTCACTGGTACCTCTTTATTTATAAGGCCATACTGGGACAGCTCCCATCATATTTATGCACGTTAATTTCCATGCAGTACAATAACAATTATCGGCTACGTTCTCAAAACAGTGTCCTGCTGACCGTACCAAATGAAATGCTGTGAAATGCAGGTCTGTAAATGTTTTGACCCATAAGTGGTAGCATTGTTAGAAATATGGCTTTTCTTAGAGGCCTAATCTGTACTAATTCAATGTGTAATGTTGTAATTATGTGTGTCTGTAACTTTGTGCTGCTTTTTTGACCAGTTCTCTCTTACAAAAGAGATTTTTAATCTCAATGAGACCAACCTGGTAAAATAAAGGTAAATAAATAAATAAGTGGACCGCTGAATGAGGGTGTAGGGTACCGCTCCATTGCCTGAAACTTGAGACAAGTCTGTAACTGGCTGATATCTAGGCTACTTGTTTCTATACCTTGAAATTTGAACCGAGAAATTCTTGCCTATCTTTAGTGGGAAAACAAGACGGTTTAATAATAGTATTTAATAATACGATGAATTGCGGTCACCGCGCATCAAAGAAAGGGACGTGAATTTAAAAGTAAGTGCTACGTCACGTCATTGAAGGAGGAGTCACTGGCCTCAGAAAAACATACTAACAGGCTGTTCTGTCTTTCACCGAAGTCCAGAGGATGTGACATTTTCTCAGCTGTGCACCAGTGAAACCAAACCCGTGGTCGAAGAGAAGACGTTTCAGAGGTTGTACAAAAATGCAAAGACTGACCTTTCTTTTCCTTTAAACGGTAGTAAGAGATCGGCTCCAGAGAGTACGGAGCACCGTCATCATCCAGGTAAAGTCCGTAGCTGTTGCTTTTACCTTACAGGTGTGGATGAAGCTGCGGCACAACGCGTTGTGGGACAAAATATACACTAGTTCATCAAATGTGTTAGAGATGACAACTCTAGGCTTGGGTTTTACATGGACAATAGCTCTGATCGGATTTTTCGTCATCTTGTTTCTATGTCAGAAAAGTTTGCTCTTTGTTATTTCAACACTTTTATTAATTAGTAGGCTAGTAGTGGTGCAGTCAACAGAAACTGCAACTTTATGTTCTTTGCTGATTGAACTCCATCGCTCGTATGAACTGAAATGACTTGCCCTCGGAGCTAAAGCAACACCCTTAGTCATTTGGCGTTATGGCATACAGTAAATGCAGTTTGCCTTCAAATTAACTTCTCTTCCAGTTGGAACCAGCGTTATTTTCCCATTGTGTGTGCCTGTTTCACATAGGTGATCTATCCAATAGCATACACTGACAGGTTGGGGAGGGTTTATTATAGGTGTATTATACTTGGAGAAGTGGCATATATACAGAATCTTTGTGGACCTACTGACTCAATAGTCCCCAGGGAAAAGTCATTGCTCTAAAAAGATTGGGTTATTGCACCTACATTCCAGACCTAGATATATCAAATCATCAGAAACATCAAATAGTTACTCTTGAACCAACCTTAACACCCCTGTATTTAAACACATGCACACCAACACACACTCCATACACTATTTACCCAAGCCATTCAAACGTCTTGCTCAGTTATTTTGCATTAGTGTTATGACCTGTCCTCAATGGTAAATAAAATTTGGACTACTTTGCAATAACCATAAAACAAACTGTAAGGCCAAGCTAATACATTCTATAATAACTATACACTGTGAACTGTGGACTACACATGCTACTTGGACACAAGCCAAGGCCTGATTGACCCCAGCTGGATTACCTGGACAATGGAGTCTGGGACCTCAAACAGCTCAGGGTATATCACTGATAACGTCAATTCCTTGAACATCACAAACAACCAATAGTAAGGAGTGCAAGAATCAGATTCACGGAGACCTAAAAATAGATGTGATAAATATACTTGTGTCCCTACAATAATGCAAAGCAGAAACAAACCAAGCTAGGTTCCTGTTAGGGTAAGAGATATTGCATAGTAACAGTACAGCGTTAGCCCTGTACTGTAATTGAATCGTGTTGGAACATGTTTCACAGCCTCAGGTTGGACAAACTGACAAATGTTTGTATTTCCCATATTTGACTACTGACAAGGGTGTTTGCACAGAGAAGCTATGCCAAACCAACAGTGGAACTAGCCGTCCTTTGTGCTGCAACTCATTCAGCCTTTCATTTTCAACACCAGCATATGCAGTTGGTTTGTCTCTACAACCATACTTTATTTAATGCAGCCTGAATGCACATAGTGATATAATGCTTAATGTGTATGTTTAGAGTATTATGTATAGCCTACTGTCTCTTTGTCTGTCTGCACACTACCTGCACATCTTTGGCTGTAGGGTGGATATGGTATAATTTTCTCTTTATGAATAGACATTTCACTCATGAATGCATCTGAACTTTATTTTGAGTGTAATGGATGCCCACAGAAATATTTTTAAAGATTTTATCTACAGTCTTTTATTCAGAAGATATTTAATTTATATTTGAAGTGCTTTTCTTTGAATTTATTTAGAATGAAAAGACCATATTTCATCCCACTCAGAGACCAAAATAACCTTGAATTATGTATATTATCAATACAGTATCTGCACTGCAGCCCTAGACCAAGCTATTTGTTTATTAATATGACTTCAGTGCACTGCCCTGCGATAGACTGGCGACCTGTCCAGGGTGTTCCCCCGCCTTCCGCCCAATGAGAGCTGGGATAGGCTCCAGCACCCCCCGCGACCCTAAACAGGACAAGCGGTTGAAGATGGATGGACTTCAGTGCACTTTAACACAACACAATGATTCAGTGTCAGAAAGTTCAGAGCCAAGAATGATTTCCCAGTGATATGACGTGTAATGTTTCATGCTCTGACGTGTCTAGCATACAGATAACTGTGAAGGTATCACCCATGTGGTAAAATACCCAAATGCAATGCAATACAAAAACTATAACTTTTAATGTCTTTCACTACGATATGATCAATTGTACACATATTTTGATAAATCGGCCAGGTGACTGTGACTGGTTGTACCTATTCTCTCAATGTGTATTACTGCATCAATTAATTGAACCACTTTTTGAAATGGACAGCAGTGTCCATTTTTGGGGTATCAATTTCTCTGCAGCTGCAATTCTGAGCATCAAATATTTGTTTCTCTTTGTGACTCTGAACATCCAAAAAGCATGAGCTTAAGGTCGCACTGTAAGACTTTTGTGAACAATATATTTGTCTCAGCTGTTTAACAAAGGACACAACCAGAAGAGATGGGCCAGTGACCTCTCTGGTGATATACTACTACTGATATTTTGGATTTTTGCCCTAGCATGCAGATACTCTTTACTGTTGACATCCAGTGTGATTTGTTGGATTCCAGATGGCTCCAGAAACTACTTTCTGGTCCCTGCCTCTCTACTTCCTCTTGGGGCCTTCCACCATTCAGCTTATTCACATAGGTTGAGGAGACATCTAGTTATCCACCAAACCCAACTGATCAATCAAAGGTAACAATAGGGCTATATTTGTGGCAGAAAGTAAAATAATATGTATCTTTAGTGCTTGTTTTAACATGCTTTTAATACCAGATGGGTGGGGTCTATGGCATCAGGACAATTCAGATTGTTTATGATAAATTGTCAATCACAAAAATACAAAACTATAAACTGGGTTTCAAATAGTTACAAATTTTGTGGTCTTGCATGGCAAACCCCACCCATCTGGCAGTTAAGTAGGCTCCAACAAAGCCTTAAAAGTATTGTAAATACTTGTAAATAATGTAAATAATTTTACCCAGGCCTAATTTGAGGCTTTTATATGGGAGGTGAAACTGCTGTTCTTTTGTATGCTGTTGGTGGTCTATGCAAACTGATGTTTTGGCAGGTGACTGAATTGATGTGTGTGATCTGAAGTTGATCAGTGATCTGAAGTAGGGTTGAATATTTTCCCATGAATTTACAAATTTGACAATCCAGAGAATAAATCTCTTTTTTCCTGGGAAACCATATGATTTCCCTTCAAAACCAGAAGTGACAGTATAAATATTGTAGAACCATCAGACAAATTAATTTGAGAGGGCTATTATTGTATACAAGGTCTCCCTTACAAAAGAGATCTTCTAATCTCAACAGGACTCACCTGGTTAAATAAAAATAAATAAAATTATACATAATTAGAACATAGCATGTTGCATATCAATCTACTTGTTGAACTGCCTGCACATTGTATCCTATGTTTGCAGATTTTGCACTCTGCCTTGGTGGTCTGCCACATGGGCGAATTATAGGCCACCATTTTTAAGTGCGAAAAAAGAGGATAAGTGAGCTACTGGCATCTAACAAGTTGAGCCATTATTTCCATTACCAGATAAACATATTTCAGGTTGCCTGTGTAGATTCATCATGAACAATATGTGCATTTTAAAGACATTGTTTCAGTGATTATGGTAGTTTTCTGGTTACACACATTTCACACACTGAGTTTGGAGAAATCAGGGAAAGAAGGCAGCTATATAGAATACAGATTAATAAATTACATTTAGTTTAATCTTATATCAAACCGTTCATAAAATATTATAATTAACCAGTCTCTCGCAATTATTTTGGCTTTTGGGGGGAAATCCTGGGAAATCTCGGTATGCAGGTTCCTCCCATTCAATCCTAGTGTGTTCTAGAGAAAACCATGATTCCCTGGTTTCTGCTGCTGAGTTTTTCCTGTCCATGTCAGGTGATAAGGACTCACTGTCAGTTATTTACACTACTGTTCTGCCAGAATTGGTTACATTCTGATGATAAGAACCTTGTGCTAGATTTGAAAAAATAAAAAGCTGTAATAAGATGTATGTGCTGTGTTGTATGGGGTCAATATACAATGACACCAACTGCTGCTGGTAAATGGGTATCATGTGAATGCCTAATTTGGAAACGCGTGATGCCTGCCTGTCATTGTTGAAGGGAGAGAGGAAAGAGGAGGAGGGAATAAGGAAGGGATGAGGAAAAAATGTGCATGGGCCCATTCCTGGAGGATTAGGGTTGAATGAAAAAGCAGCCTGATATGCAGCCAGCCTGAGCTCTGAAACCAAACAGGGGGACCCAAGCCTCTCACTGACCTGCTTCAACAGATCGTTCCTTTCTTATTCTTGCTAAAAACTTTAAGGGTCTACCTAGTTCCCTCTATGTCTCCGAATTTCCCTTTGTATCCTGGGTTTGTTGTAAGTCTGCTAGCCTCAGCCTGTTGAGGCCATGATGTGAATGCTTTGCCTAACTTTGCAGCCTACTGTTTCTCATAGTTTTGGTATCTCTTCTTCTCTATCTAGGCCCAGAGAGGAGGCAATATGCATGTGGGCTGCAGGAAAGCCAGGCTGCTCTGTGTGATGATGATACTCAACATCCTCGTCTGCATCTTGGTGAGTGTGTCATGGAACTTGGGCCAGGACAAGAGTGGCCGCAGGAAGATTAGAATCCCATCCAAGAGGTTTTGGCGTCGACAGCTGCTCAGCAAGTCCTTCTGGAACAAGGAACAGCAGCGTCTGGACTTCATTTATAACCCTATCCTCAAGTCGGTGCTCTCCAATGACTCCCTCATCCATTTGCCGGAGTGGCTGAATGACACAGGGCCCCCATGTGAGCCAGACAACAGAGTTTCCATGCAAATCTGGGACTACAACTCCCTACCACAGCGGTTCCAGGATTTCCTGTTGCACATGCGCTGCAGGACCTACCCTATGCTGATCAACCAACCCCATGTGTGTGACAATAAACCATACCTACTCTTGGCTGTCAAGTCACTGGCTCCCCACTTTGACCGGCGGCAGGCCATTCGTGAATCCTGGGGACGGGTGGGTATCTTAGCTAACCGGGTGGTGGCAACAGTGTTCTTGCTAGGCAACGCCACATCGGTGGACCACTTTCCTGATCTGTCAGGGATGCTAAGACATGAGGCGGAGCTTCACAGAGACCTACTCCAATGGGATTACAGGGACACCTTCTTCAACCTCACCCTCAAGGAGGTTCTCTTCCTGGAGTGGTTTAGCCAACATTGTCCTCAAGCCCAATATGTCCTCAAGGGCGATGATGATGTCTTCGTCAATACTCTGCAAATTATCAAATTCCTTGAAGGTCTACCAGAGGCCAGGGCCAAGGATCTGTTCATAGGTGATGTCATCAGCAAGGCTGGCCCACACCGGGACCGGAAACTCAAGTACTTTATCCCAGAGAGTGTATTTGTGGGACAGTACCCGCCCTATGCAGGGGGTGGAGGGTTCTTATACTCTGGCGAACTGGCACTACGCCTTTACAACATATCTCAGCAGATAGCACTCTACCCTATTGATGATGTCTATACGGGGATGTGTCTGAAAAAGCTCGGTGTGGTGCCAGACAAGCACAAGGGCTTCAGGACGTTTGACATTGAGGAGAAGTACAGGAACAACCCATGCATCTACAAGAGCTTGATGCTGGTGCACAGTCGGACACCACAGGAAATGATCAGAATCTGGTCCTGGCTAGTCGATGCTGACGTGGAGTGCCAGTGAGTGTCTGTATGGATCTTTGAAGCTATTTATTAGGGGTGCTCTTCGAGTCCACTTTTCAACACTTACTCATAATCATGCATCAAAGGCCTTTTTTTTTACCAAAAGCCCTGTTGGTTGATGTCCCGTGTAAAACAGTGTTCAGTGAATGTGTTTATCGCAAGCTAAAGTTGAAGTCTGCTATATGATGGGACACATAATCTCTCATATAAGGCTTACTTTGCACTATGGCTTGAATGTAAACAATCAATTTAATTTCAGAAATACTAAGTCTCTTTTTCACTCAGTTGTCTCTTTTTCAAACAGTTCTTTACTCGACTGTTTGTCTGATCAAACACAATAGCTTAGTGACCAGCAACAGAAGATTATGGTTGTACTGGGTATCTCGTGTGAATGTGTATGATTGTGAAGCAGGGTGGTGCTGAAATAGAGCATGACAAACGCTCACCAACCCTTCTCTGGATAAATAAAGATTAAAATAAGACAGACCAACTGACAATAGATGGAGCTGTTTACTAAACATTCAAGCTCTTATTACAGGTACCTTCACATCCTTCCTCTAATGTAATGACAGTGTGTAGTTCACTCTTAGTATTTCTTCTTTAGGCGGTGGAGACAGTAGAAGGGTGACCAAGGCTATAGTGTTGGGGAGACAGTAGAGAAGGTTCAGGTGGGATTCAGTCTACATCATCAGATGTACACCTGCAATATAGGCTTAAAGCAAATGTCAGGAAAGGAAATAAACTTTAGAACAACAGCATATTTGAGGTAGAGTGGGAAAGGCACGGGAGAGAGGGAATGTGAATTAGACAGGATAGGGGGACATGAAGTATTTCTTGAGGAGTTTTCAGCTGCTCATGTGGTTACATAGAGTGGCATTAACCACCCAAGCATATCTAATCACAGTCTCTTATTTGTTAATCATTGAACTTCCAAGAGATGTATCTTCTGCTAAGCTGTACCAGAGCCCTGCGTGGGTCTGATTTTCAAGACCCGGCCCCCGCCACGTGCAATACCGTACCCGCCCCACAATCCGCATATATAGCTCATTAGTTCCGCAAACTGACCCGATCCGTTGACACGGCGACTCACTAAACCTACATTTATTTAACCATGTCTGTTTTCAGTGTTTTTCAATAACGCTGACAATTCGTCTATTCTGGTGCTTGTATTAAGCACATGTCACATCTGAAATCAACACTAAAATACTGTTAAAAGAGGAGAGCTGTGCATTTCTTGCTGTGCTGTATGGGCGAGTCGGGACACATTTGTGTACGATAAGATAAATCTGCGCAGATTCTACGCCGAGCAACTGATCGTTATATCATGGATTCCTGTTTGTTCAATTACAACCTTTGTCAAATGTTGTGAAGATCAACTGAATTGCGTTACCTTGCGAGGCAGCTGGATTCGAGAGATCACAAGTTCACGCGAGAACCACGATCACAAGAATCCATCTTGTCAGGCTTCACGTTAATTTGATTGTGGCCGAACCTCAGTTTTTTCGGACCAATCAGCATTCTATGAGTAACTACTGGCAGCTACGGGCGTGGTTTAGCCCATGGTTTAGCCTGTGATAGATGGTGATAGACAGATGGTTCATCCTATCACCTGCCAAGTATTTTTTGAAAGTACCTGCCCTTTTCCAAACAGTTTCCAAGGATGACTTCTCAGATGGTTCTGTGTAACAAACCATTTGGAGTGTCAGGTTATGAATTGCGCAGAGCCTGTGCTGATCAGATTTAGTCAACATGAACGCGACGGTGTATACTATGAATGAAGCGAGATTAACGGCAGGGTGTCTGCGGAGTCCTAAAAAGTATTAATAGTTGATAAATGAATTTAGTGAAAATGAAGGCCCTTAAAAAGTATTAAAAAGTCTTAAATGCCATTTCCAAGGTATTAAATTGTATAGTTTGTTTATGTATATTTGTCCAAAGAGGTTGTATGCTAAAGTTTGCTTGAATCTAATCATTGCGTAGGTGCGTAGTGGGATTCTTTCATTTATGGAATCGTCATCGTGACGTCATCTGAAAAGGACAACCGTTGGCGTGCTCACTGACCCACTGACTGGCTTTTTCTTGAGCCCCGGGTCTTTTTTTACTGCCAAAATATTTAATATGAATATGAATTATGAGCTCATCCAACCACTGAATCTTTTGTGGCAAACGTAGCTATTCTTGGTAGATTTTACAACTTTCAGACCCTCTTAGGCAATTAGCGACTTTTATTTAAGAAGCGACTAGCGACAAATCTAGCGAGTTATTCGGACTACGAGGGGAAATGCGAGAAATATACATAAAAATCTATTATATTGTAGTTTATTCCCATGCATGCTGCTAGGAGTAATCTCAGTCAGCAGCAGCACAGCGTCTCTGCCTCTGCGCACGCACGCAGGCAGGTGACAGTGAGCTACTATGGTTATGGGGACACTGTGTCTGCCACTCGGACAGATGACACAGGAGGAGAACAGGTAGCACTGGTTCCACCTGCTTACTTACCTGGTTACTTACTGTTTAAAACTTGTTTACATTTCAGCATATATATTTATTACTACCTGTTTATACCTACACATCACAGTATAATCAAACCTGTCTACAATCTCTCGTTATGTATATACATACTACATTATTGCACAACCTGTTTACATTACAGTTTATACATTAATCACCTGGTTACCACAGTATTATATTTAACTTTATATTTTATTTTATTTTATATATACTATATTTTATACCTAGATTTTAGCTGCTACACTATTTTATGTCTTATATTCTAACTAGATTTAGGCTTGCATTGGGTTTGTCTCTCAATTCTCTTGTGCTTTGTTCTCACTCCGCCTATCTGAATTATGCTGCATTGATAAGGAACTGGCGATGAGGTCTTAAAATATATGGAAAGGGTCTTAAAACAGGTCTTAAAATGTATTAAATTTAACTTCAGGATTCCTGCATATACCCTGAACGGATTAGCGAGCTAACTTTAGACTAAACCCTAGGTTTTATGTATCATGACGGTGGCTTACTTTTAAGTGGGGTGTATCACCACGGTAACTTACGATGAACATCTAACCTGTTCGCAGCAGTTTTTGTTCAGGCTTTCTGAAAGAAACGCATGAAGCACTGCTCATTGACCAATCAACTCCCTTGAGAAATGATGTCAACTATGTTAATACAAGCACCCTATGGTGGTACTGCAGCCTAAAATTCACCTGCGGCCCAAAAAGCCGCCATTGTAATGGCCATTGGCCATTGTAAAAGACAGTCCTCTAAAACTGTTCAGAAGCTACCTACAACACCACATAATACCTTAAAACACTGTTTGAATTATGTGTTTTTTAACCATGAAGGCCGATTTCTTTAAAAATCACTCAGAGCCTTATAAAAGCTTGTTTTTTGTGTGTGACGTCACCTCAGGGTACGTGCAATACATGCACCTCTGAGGTCTGGATCGAGAACAAGCACACTGCTTCCTCTGCTGCTCCATCTGTAAGTTATTTTCCTATAGTCCAGCTTTGCTTTTATTAAGATATTAAGTATTTTGCATGAGTAGCCCATCGGTATTTAATATGTACAGATAAGAACTGATTAGGTGTGTTTTCTGTGCTTGTTCGTGACATGGCTCTATATAGACAGCAAGCTAACTATATTAGCCTTGTTTTAGCCTACTTCACATGTATTCTACAGGTAACGTTATATATGGCGAACTCAGCTAGTCTAACATTACATGTCATTCATCATTTTTGTATTTCGTTCACTTCACGTTCTTTTCATTTTTAAAATAAACGATTTAAAATAACTAACCCTAACCCTAACTTAACCTGTACGCTATTTCTAATTTAATTTCATGACAGTAACTGTGTGGTGTTGTGTGGTTATCCTGCTTGCATAGTAGTAAGTGAGTCTGGTTGCCAGTCAGAGTTGCACTGTGTTTCTAAACAGAAGAGTGTGGCTGCTGTGTAGGGAAGTGAACCAGGTTGACTGTTGAAGTTGAAGTTGAAGTTGACCAGTTTTGACAGACTACTGATAAACTGTGACTGTACGATGACATCTTGTCAAACTACCACAGAAAAGTGCTGTAAATGCTTCAGGGCCAAGGATACAGGGCCAACTCCTGATTTTCATTACCTGGTTCTTCTAAGTTACTCAAATAGAAATAGTAAGGAACTGAAGCTGCATTTAAATGTCAGAATGTAAAGTCAAATTCATCAAGCATGACATGGGTTTGACCTTGTGTACTTTAGCTCATTGGTTCTGCAGGCTGTATCCAGCAGACAGCTACAGGTAGGACTGTGTGAACACCAGGAAACACAACATGAAGATGACTCATGACTCATGAAGTTGGTCTATGCTGTGTAGCTTCAGTCAAGCTTGGGAGAAATGTAAACATAAGATTGAATGAGCAGATATGCTTGGGGAAACCTGCCTAGTAATAACAACAGTTATGACATGGGTCCACCCCCAAGAAAATTTTGTTATTTAACAAAAAACTAGGCATTTTCACATCATTTTGGACCATTATCATAAGATGTCGTTTTACCAAGATACCCCAGCAAAAACTGGCAGCACTGCCCTGAAGGTTATTCTATTCTTGAACTCCTTGTGAGTGGCTTTTGGATAAGGGATAATTTAATATACAACTAATTGTAATAGGAATATTGCATTCCTTTAATAGAATAGTGTAGGAATTCTGTCATCTTGTAATTATTAGGTATTATATTCACAGTTTAAGGTTTTCCATCTTATGGAGCAAGACTCATAGAGCCTTTAGCTTCAGCTAAATTTAAAGACCTGCCTGTGGCACTACATTATACCTATACATTATACATTATACCTTATTTCTGATGAGAATGACTGATGGAACTTTAAAATTCCAGATATTTGAGTACATGTGACACCTCTGGGGTCACATGTATGCTCCTACTGCCTTCGGATCGAATCGTACCAGAGCTTTCTATCCACTGCCCTCCTCACTACTTTCCCATCGTCTGAATAAAACAATAAAAAATACTTAAGATAAGTGGACTGCCCACTTTCCTTCTAAAAATAATTCACTGTGTGACACTTGTTGGCATGTGCCGGGGAATTACTACAGCACGGATAACGCAACATCCTTCTATCACGCAACTCTCTATCATTCCCGCTGGTGTCAACCAGGGCACAGGGATTACCCAAGGAACCATCTGAGTAATGCTGGCCAGCCTCCGTGTGGTCCACATATCAGCCCACTCAGCGTGCCACGTGACAAGTATACAGTTGCCGTCTGCACGGCAAGTAATCCCCCCTGGGACAAATCCCAATCGTTTACCCCTCAAGC
The DNA here is from genome assembly GCA_900302305.1 of Polymixia japonica. Taxonomy (NCBI): domain Eukaryota; kingdom Metazoa; phylum Chordata; class Actinopteri; order Polymixiiformes; family Polymixiidae; genus Polymixia; species Polymixia japonica. The sequence continues at coordinate 279 of OMKK01029558.1, read as the reverse complement.
GACGTGCATCTCGCTGGGGCGTTTCAAGACAAACGTCGAACCTGACAGCTGGACTGTGGACACGATCGTGCGTGTCCCAATCTGGACTCACGCACAGTACCTGGATCAAAATAGCTGACACACTGGGGGATATTGGTTTTTATTGGTTTTTTGCCCTCTTCAAAGCAGTGCTTTTAACAAACAGGTTCAGGACAAAGTGCCTTACAGAAAACCAAAAATGCAAAACAGAAAAAACAAGGATAATAAAAACAAGAGATAGGAAAAAGTGTTCACAAATTT
>OMKK01029557.1:14699-34654 GCA_900302305.1 Polymixia japonica | reverse complement strand
GGCTAAGCGCTGTGTGCACCAGGTAGCCATAGCCCTGGACTACCTGCACTGTAAGAAGCTCGTCCACAGAGACATCAAGCCGGAGAACATCCTCATTTTTGACAGAGAGTGTCGCAAGGTCAAGCTCTCCGACTTCGGCATGACTCGCCGAGCCGGCTCACCGGTCAAACGGGTAAATAACTGAAATTTGGAATTGGAAACTGGATTAACATCTGTCAAATACCGTTGTGGATTATTGTCTGCGATGCTTAACTGACAACACACCGACATTAGCCATCTCATCTGCTCATCATCATGAGAATTTCACTGAAAATTCAATCAATTCTGGGAAGAGAAATGTTACCCAGTGTTTGTTGCTCAGTTTTAAAAAACAACAAAATGCTACTATTTAACAGGTCAAAGAACGTAACACAACCAATGATAATTAAAAGTAAGTTACTTTCATGCTAGGAATCAATTGGTCTGAGTCGGTGCCACGTTTTTCCAAAATACAGGACATCTCATTCATAACCTATTAACAACATATGAAGAATTTCCAAACCTCTGTGATCCAAATAAATTGGTCTCGTATATTTAATACGTATGTTTTCCCTCCCTCCAGGTGAGCGGCACCATCCCCTACACGGCCCCGGAGCTATGCGACGTGTCTCGCCACGAGGGTTTCTGCGTGGACTACAGCACGGACGTGTGGGCCTTTGGCGTGCTGCTCTTCTGCATGCTGACTGGGAACTTCCCCTGGGAGAAGGCGCTGCCCTCCGACTCCTTCTACCAGGAGTTCATCCGCTGGCAGAGGAGGAGAACATCCACGGTGCCGTCCCAGTGGAGGCGCTTCACTGAGCAGGCGCTGCGCATGTTCCGCAGGCTGCTGTCCGTGGAGCAGGACCGCCGCTGCTCCGTCAAAGAGGTGTTCGGATACTTCAGCCATTCCTGGATGCTGGACGGGGAGAACAACAACGGCAATGGCAACGGCGGAGGAGGGAGCGGAGAGCGTGAGAGAGAGAGGGAGAGGGAGAGGGGAGGAGGAGGAGGAGGAGGAGGCGTCAGGGGAGACGTGGACGGCACCATGTCGTCGTCTTCGTCCGGGGAGGAGGACGAGGAGCTGCTGGTGGAGAGGATGAAACAGCAGACTCTCTCCCCTCTCTCTCCTCTGTCGCCACTCTCTCCCTTGTCCCCGGTGGCTGTGGAGAGGGGGAGCGGCGGGGCCAAGGGTGGGATGATGGAGCCAGGCGGGGGCCACCATTTTGTGTCTGTTTCCACCACCAGCTCTGTGTCCTCCACCAACAGCTACGACCGAATGCCCCGAGAAAACAACTCCCCCGGAGGGCGCATGCTGGTCGCCACACCCATAGAGATCTGTGTTTGAGAGGGATGCACTGACTTCACACAGTCACAGACAAACTTTTATACCACTCAAACTCCACATACACATGCTTGCATGGAAACAAACACACACACACATACACACACGCAATGAGTACATTTGCTATCCTTTTATAAAAAGCTTAGATAAGGCAGATGGATGAAAGACTGTTATACAAAACGACAACAAACCAGAATGGAAACATTCCTCATGACGGTCTTCTTCAGTTCTCGGACACATTTCTTAACAGCAGGACATTTACAAGGAGACCAGATTACGTTTCTGTGGAATGGGGCCATCAGTTCAGTTCAACAAACTGTCTAAACAATCTACATGATACAGAAACACAATATAAAACATTAAAGAATTGCTTCCATCAGAGATCCTGTTACTAAAAAACGTCTAAAAAGAAGACCAAAATGTATTTCTTAAAGCAATATTTTCAGCAAAAAATAAATTGGCAAAATTCTGTAAGATCTTTACAGGAAGTGACAGGGGATTGTTTTTAACAAAGCCAAGGGACAATGAGAAGATCTATTGATTTGTATTTTTGAAGCTGACTAAAATATAGTTCGTGGAAATACATTGTAATATAAAAACGTGAACAATGGTTTAATGTATTATGAAATGTGAAAGCGTGAGTGTGTTTGTGCGTATATCACTGTGCATTCTGTATGTATGAATCCAAAAGATGATTAAGTGGAATTATTTCCCTTTTGCGTTCAGATTTTTCTTATTTATTTAAATTTTAACAATATCCAGACTCTATTTTTTCTATTGGTTTTGTAAAGTAGCTTTGTTTAATTTCTGTTTGACTTACTTCACGAAGTAACAAAGCTTTTGGGCATACCCGTGCCAAATCCACTTGTTTATGTAACATATTTGGTTTGCTGCTGTACATATTGAATCAATAGATGTACATATCAAAGCTGGAGAGCTCAAGGCCAGCAGATGGCGAGAGGTAAAGTATTAATTTTGATCAGTGCTTTTTAGTGGGAAGATTTTCTCCCACTATTAAACCAAGATGTCCCAGAGCCACTGACTTAGACATAGAGAAGACTCATATGTCTCTTACTTTGTCCCTGTTCTCTGACTTAAACATATCTACTTCATGGTTGAAAGACGGTGGTTTTTCTACACACTCTGTGAATTTGGCTTTTGTATAGTTTCTCTTTTCTTTGAAATGTTTGATGAAAGTATCGTCTGAAAAGAAAACAAAAAACTCATTTAGCATTTTCAATTTGATCTGAAAAACTCTGTGAAGATGTACACAGTCACGTTTTATAAATTGCATGATGAGTAGCTCAAACATATCTTTATGAAGATTTCAACTGGCTTTACGAAAAAGAAAAAAAAAGTCAAATGTTGTGATGTGGAAGTTTGCTGTAGCACAATTTCTTGCATTATGTCTCAGAGTGAATATTGCTGTTATGATCTCTTGAGACAATCTAGGGCTAAAAATTGAAACTATAATTAGTTTTTCTTCAGTGTGTTGTATTTGTATGCTATTAATGTTGTGTATCCATCTCACCACCTTTAGGAACAGAAAAAATACTTAAAGCTAAGCATGAAAGACAGTGAGAGGCTGCTTTAAATCACAGGTAGGGAATTAAGTCTCAAATGATGTTATTTTCAGGAGGATAAATTGCCAAATCTGGCGAAATAGAGTAAAATGTGGAGATTGTCATGCTTTTCGATAAAACATAATTGATTACTATCTTTGACTTATAAAGTAAACCAAAATAAGATTAAGAAAAAACTAGAGCATTGGAACATGCCTCAGAATGGGCATTTTGTGCGTTGCAATGTCCAGACATAATCTGCATGAACTTGTATGTGCTAAAGCTCTATTGTGAAAAACTGTTCATTGTTTCTGTCACAAGCTGTAGTACTCCATACCTCAGATGTAGTACAGCTGGAAGAAAAATTTTCCTTTTTTTTGGTCAAGGTCAATGCCTTCAGCATCAATCTGCTCAATGGATGTTAACAGAATGTCATCTGTATTTAGTAGGCCCAGACGAAGGCTCAGTTAAAATCTGTTAAAAAGTTCTTACAGTTACAATTTGGATGGTATTCACAGAGGCCCCAGATCAGTGAACTAGTATGCAAATTACTACATCTTGTGACAATCTCTGACCTCATCACCAGTGCCCTGACTCAGAACAATGGCCAACCCTGATACAAACACGGTAGTGTCTCTCTGTAGTGCTCACAGTGAGTGGTTGCCAACATTGGCTCTGGAAAGTTACATGGTCCAGTGGGCAGACCTTCAAATGCCTGTGCTAGTGTACCAGATTCAACTGGGATGCATTTAAAAGCCAAATTTACCTTGTGAAGAAGAGCAAATTAAAGATTTCACTCCCCCGTCCCCCCCAACAAACACCCTTTCTACTCCTGTACTCATCTTGAACACTTCCCAGAGGAATCTAATGTGTTCAGGCTGAAACGAGTAAAAATAAAGTAGCCTTTCTCGATTCTGGGTTAGCAACCACCGCTGTAGCCGAGGACCCCTGAGCTGGGAGAAAGAACGGGGAGATAGGAGGGTTGCAGCAAGCCAGAATAAGGGACACACGCATCGTGACCTGGGTCAGTTACTGCGGCCTCCTCAACTCAACCATGATGTAACGTGTTGCAAGCCGTGTAAATGGAGTTCAGTGTCTTTCTGTCCAGTGACATATTTTGAAGCACCATGGTTTTAGTGGAGTTTTAGTGAGTAGATGAACACAGCACTAGAACTCGTATCCGGTTCTGTCTTTGCAATACAACCGTCTTCCTGTAAGCTCAGATTTTAGTCGAAAATAAAATGAGAATTCTTGTTGGAGGGATGTTTGGTTGGAGTTTTTTTCCCCCCCCAGGGGGTTCTGCGTGATGTAGCAGGACACTGTGGGAGATACAGACAGGGTCTACCCTGATTGACACAAGTTATAATCACTCATATGACCCTGGCCAGTTAGAAACACACTATAATATGCACACTGTATTGCCACACTAACTCCTGGGGGATGGACATTTGTAGTGATATAATGTTTAGATTAGGGCCCTATCAAGCCTGTAATACTCTGGATGCTGAGTTCCATATGACGTTAGCCTTTAGAAACCTACTGCAGGTGGATCAAAGAAAACATGAATTGGTGTCAACAGCTTTAAAGGCAGAAAAAAAAGAAAGAAAAAAAAAGAATCTGTTGTAACAATTAACCAAGAACAAAAATCGTTTGCGAAAAAGATAAGGTTGAACAAAATATTTATTTTTACAATTACATGACCTCTGACACTCAAAAGAGGTGAACACACAGTACAAAATGTTGCCATAAAATAAAAATTATGAAAAATGACACAAGTTGGCAGTCCTAATCCCATGTTAAACCTAAAAACAGCACGGCACTGACAGACACATGGAGGAGGCATGTGGAATGTGATGGGTAGCGTGTAGCCAGTAGATGAGACTTTGCATCTGCTAAGATAACAATATCCTGCTACATGTATCATTGCTCCAGTCAATGTGTATTCAACTAAATGAGCCCAAAAGAAGAAGAAAAAAGAAAACAATCCAAAAAAAAAAAAAAAAAGATTCAAATCATTCAAATATCTGAGACTCGGCCCTGAGATTTAGACACAGACATTAGAAAAATCCAAACACATTTTGTAAGAATAAAATATATTCCAAAAGTTGTATTTGGTACAATGCATTCAATTGCTTGAAAGAACAAAACAAAAAAAACATTGCAGTGAGAACCGGGGCTCGATGACGCCCGCAGATGCAGCGCTACTTAATGAACTCAGAAACGGTCAGGTTCACTGCAACGTATCTACAATACACAACTCATTAAGATGGCACAAATACAGAGAGATGTGGTAGTGAGGGTTGAGGAGATTTGGGGTGTCCTATCTCTTGCTGGGTTAGCAGGACTTCATAAGCTGGCCAAGCGGTCAGTTTCTGGGCGTGGATCTCCTTATCATTCGGTCACAGCTATGACCCACCTTGCACAGAGCTCGCACGCTGGTCTCAGACAGCACTGCCCCTAATGGTGCTATGTGGAAAGTACATACGGACATTTCATCAACATTGATTACACTGACTTTTCTCTAAAAAAGTGGCTCCCAATCCTGTGTCATAGTGGCCCAGAAATATGTAGGTTTTCATTCCAACCAAACACTACACCAGCCAATTTCACTAATTACGTCCACTCTGTTTCAATGTGTGCTAATTAGTGAAATCACCTGGTGTAGTGTTGGTTGGAGTGAAGACCTGCATACTCTTGGTTCTTGATGGCACACGATTGGGAGCCACCACTCTAAATGCATAACAAACAGGCAGGCTTACAGAATGTCCAGTCCCAAACAGCCCTGACCTCCAAACCTAAAATCATACAGGTACAAATATGCTGGGAATACATTTCAATCCATGGTTTTACATGAGTCCTGGCGTGTGCCTATGTGGCAGGAGGTTGAGGGAAGATTCATTTGGAACCGGCCCGCTAGACTACCAGACCTCTTCTATTAATAACAACCACGTTTGCAGCAGAAAAATGCATGCAAGCTGCCTTTAGTCATCAGGATGTCCAAAGGAAGGCAATGTACATCCAATGATTTGTCATTGCACCACAAGCTGGTGAGTATAGGAGGGGAAAAAAACAAACACAAAGAAAACAATTCATACACCTCAAAGAGGAATTTTTTTTTTTTTGTATAGTAAACCAAAGACTTCCAACGTATAGAGCAGTGACTGCTACAACACCCTCAGTAAGATGTTAGTGACACTGTCAGAGTCAAGGACACAAAGCTGTGAATTTTCCTGCAATGTTCCTGCAGATGCGTGCCCTTGCTGATATATCTTATAGGAGGAGCTATGAGTGAGGTACGCCAAGTTTAGTCAGCAATACAGGCTAGTGTTGGTTGATGTTAGTATTGTGTTGCAACGGCAGTTCTGAAATTGAAACATTAAACATGAAATAAACTATTGTTATGATTTTTCACAATGGAGGAAAGCCATTAAAAACAGAGGACCAACATAGTGCCGTCATGTTCCTTCCAGGACAAATATAACCTGCTTCAACCAATTATCCTCAACAGGGCTACACAACAAACATATATTCAAAAGCCTTTAAAATACTACATGGTTTTGGGGCAGCAGACAGCTCCCCCGTTTACAACGGCACATGGGACGCTGTGAACAAACGAAATGCTTGCATTTCTACATGAGCAAAGGTCACGGTCAGACCGTTTAAAGGGATACACATTCAAGCCTGATAGACAAAGTGCTTTGAGCCAACACAATTTATGAAAAGGCCTCATTCATATCAGAGGGATGACTAAGAGAACAAGCTCCGTCTACTGGTGAATTTCTCTCAACCACACGGGAGGACCTCAAGTATGTGTTGGTGCCGGTCAGCTGAAAACGATAATACTGCCGCCATAGCAAAGGACCAGACTTTTTCCCGTAAGGTAAGTGCCACTCCAAAGTGCTTCCTGCAACATATAAAAACCCTCTCGAGGGGGAGGTACATTCAAAACACATACCGTCTAGTTCCCTATAGAACGTTCTCTTTGCACCTGGCTACCATCGACTGGTCAGACTGGTCAGCGCAGACGGAATTCTTCTGAATTCTAAACATGCCTTCTTGTGCCTCTCTGCCAAACGGAACACGTTGCCATGTGTGACAAGATGAAATGTTCAATACAAAAGTAAAAAACCCTGTTGTGTCGACGGTGTCCAATGGCATTAAAAAAAAGGATTGTGGATAACTTATCAGGTACCTAGGTCAAATCTTGTTCCTTGTGGGAAAACCTCAGGGTCGTTTAGACCGTCCTTCTCCATTTGTTTTTTTGTCCCAGCCCCTAACGCAACCAGCAATTTCTTGACTGGCTTAAGTTCTCAGCATTGAATTACTTTACCAATAACTTAAAAACACAACCAAAACCTCTTCCACAGCTGCTAAAGAAGAAGCCTGTGAGAAAAAAACTCCAGGAATAAATAAGCCAAATATAAATCACATACTTACAAAGTCTTAAAAAATTAAATATCTTTGATTGTTATTCATATTTAATCCCCCCCCCCAAAAAAAAAGTTACCCAAACCCTGGGAACAGCAAGTTACCCAAGTTTTCCTCCACTTATAAATAATAAACAAAGTGATAACACAAAATTACAAATTCAGCATGTTATTATTAAGGGAAGTGAAAGAATTTTGTCTTCTGTCGATAGGGGGAGACTTGGTATTGAGGCCTGTTTAAAAACCCCTGTCGGTCACTGGCCTTGTCTCGAGGCCACTGATTCATTTCCTGTACCGTTGGGATGGACCAAGGGGAGGTAAGGTGACCGCGACATCCACATTCCCGGTCGGAGTGTTGAGGGAGGATAAGTGCAGTTGAGTTGAGATCGAAGTTAAGGTTTGCCGGTGCTGTTGCTGCTCTGCCGAGGCTGGGCCATCAGTCATAAAAGGGAACCCTATTCCACGGTCGTCATGGTTACCAGGAAGGGCAGGAGGGCCCCTGTGGAACGCTGCATGTGAACAATTAATTGTGGTGTTAAATAGTGATTTCACACTTTTAGAGATTAGATGTTCATGGAGGCACTTTGAAATATAAACGGGAGTGATGAGGTCGCTGAGGGGGGTGGGGGATAAAATAAATAAATAAACAAATAAATAAATAAAAATAAACAAATAAATAAATAAAAACTTTTTTTTTTTTAATGGTCATGTCGTTCCACTTCTGTTTGTTTGATGTGGCTGTTTGGAAGAATTTCACCTAACAGAAAACTTTTAAAAGCCACAACAGGGGGAACTCCTCTGTATTTACTGCTGAAATTCACTAAGCAAAAGATGCCTGATGCTGACTAACAAAACGTGCAAACCGTTGTAATTCCTTGCTTAGCCACAACAGGGCAGTACTTAAAAAGCAATCCCGGATTGTGCTATTATGAAAGTGCAGAAGATGTTAACTAACCATACGTGGGCTCTGCTCACTGTGTCACCTGTCGTCCCATCGGTTCCCAGGAGGGGCTTTGAATGTCTTGCTCTGGGGGTGGACAGACAAAAGATCAATATGTAGTTAACACTTACAGCAGCGTTTCACATTGACATGGCATTTCAAAATGGAGGACTGCTAAATCCAGTTGGAAAGTACGTTAGTAAAAATAGATCGTCACATCCTGAAAGGAACTTACACAAATCACCTGGAGACATTAGCACTTTTAAAAGCGTTCACACTTACCTTGTGCTTTTTACACTTCATGGAAAAGTTCTCCTCGATGAGCACACAGTCTGCAAGGAAAAGAACAGAACAGGAATCAAGGATGCCTCAGTGATTCATCTGAGAGGATTTAACAGCAGTCGACCAGCATACACATGCAAGTTCATACGCATGTCATAACAGCCTGACCACAAAAGACCTATTTTCAGAAAACACACGGATTCACAGGCACATGCATGCTCACAGACATCTGCAAAATCCACTCTTGAACTAACAAGTGCTTTCATCATAAATTAGACAATAAGAATGAAAAATTAGGCCTCTTTACTGCACCATAGAGAGCAGCTCAGTCAGACTGAGACATGCTTATTATGAAGACACATGGATCAGATGTTCAAGAAAAATATATAAATATATAAATATAATATATACTTTGAACCTTGCTCTCCTTGGCAGAGGGCGGGACCTACCTGACTCTAGAGCACATCTGTAGTGATACTTGTTAGGACAGCCTTTAAAGAAGCAGCCCAATGTGGCACCTGGGTTGCGGCAGCCAGAGCACATCTGAAAAGACGACCAAAAAAAGAGACTTCCGTTCTAACCTTTTGCGTTATACACATTTACAGAAAACTGAATACTTGTTGACTCTTTACAATCAATTAGTACTATTAAATGGCCAGTGGTGACACCAGCAAAAATAAATAATTTCCTACATATACTGAGAATAACATTAACTCAACTTTAGGTAACTACACAATCAAAATTACAAGCTTAGATTCTGGCTTTACCATCTCCTGGGCCACCTTGACAGCCTCCTCCAGCCCGTAGACCTTGCCCTTCACCAAGAACACACCTGCGGACCAGATGCAGCAGTCTTCGTGGAGCCAGTACTCACAGGGCTCCAGGGGCACCACAGGGGGGCTGTACCAGTCCTCCGCTGCCGCAGCACCTGCATCTATCCTGGCCCGCTTAGCCGTGGGACTGTCAGAGGGGTCGCTGTCACGGGTCCACGGGTGGCTATCCTTCTGCTTCAGCTGGGTGCCCGGTCTGCGGGGCCACGGGCCCGAGGGATGATCACACTTTCTTCCCCGGCCCCTTAAACTGCAAGAGGAAGAGTCAGAGTCACTGTAGTCCTCCTCCTCGTCTTTGAGGCCTGGTGTGCTGGCTGGTGTTTTGGTGCTAGGCCGGTAGCCCTCTGGGTAGTAAGGCCCGTGGAGGTCACCCAGATCCATGGCGTTGGCCGACCCGCTGCACAGGCAGCAGACCAGAGTGCCGTGGTGCTGGCTGTGGGTGGAGGCGCGGCCCAGTTGAACGCAGGAGGTGCTGGGTATGACTCCGGACACAAAGCCTCCAGGGTGTCCTTGCTGCTGCGGACCCTTCTTTTGCCTTGGCTTGGCCTCCTCTGGGTAGTTGATCACAGTGCACAGCGACGGGGACGATGGCTTGCGCTCCACGCGGACAAACGGAGAGAAGGTGTCCAACCGTGAGTCCCTTTTCTCCTCCTTGTAGGTGACATACTTCAACTTGATCTCGGGCTCGTTGGGAGAGAAAATGGAGGAAGATTGGCTGCCTGTGTGTTTCTTCCTTCTCCTCTTGGGAGGGCGGGCTGCCTTTGTTTTGGCAGCGGGAGAGGTTTTGCTGTCTGTAGACTTGCCTGTATGTTTGGCGGGGCTTTTCTTTGGAGATTTGGGTGGTGGGGATGTTCTTACCCCAACAATCTCTGGAGAGGGATTATGATGGGGAATATGCTCTGGCTCTTTGCTTGACTTTTCATGTACGGCAAACTGAGGAATTGACACTGGGGTGGGTTGGGGTTGTGAAATATGCTCTGTTTTTTTCTTGGACTTACGATGTACAGCAAATCTGGGGCTAGACTCTGGTGAGTATTCAGGGTGTGAAATATCCTCTGGCTCTTTCTTTGATTTCCTGTGCACAACAAACTGAGGGCAATGCATTTTTTGGGGTGTGCTGTTGTGGGAGTTTTTGGAATTATTGATGATTTCAGAATCTGAGGTAGACTCTTTGCAATTGTCAGTGTTAATGCTGTCCGTTTTAGCCTGTTTCGGCGGGGTTGCGGCTTTTAGTTTTGCCTTTTTCACTGAGATAGACGATTTCACTCTGGCTTTCTTTTTCCCTGCAAATGAGGGGTCTTTCTTCTTAAGACTGTCCAAGTTAGAAACACCAGCTGTGGCTTGGGGCGTCTTGGCTTTTTTACTGCTGCGTACGCATCGTGACACTTTAAACCTGTTTGGGTTTATGTTCAGGACTATGGCCTCCAGTCTTGTTCCTCTGCCAGAACGCATTGGCAGTTCCTTTTTCTTAAAAGTCCTCTGTAGTGCCGTGGCATTCCCGTTCATGTGGGGTATGGCAGTCTTGGGTTTCTTTTCTGAAACATCTGATAGTAAATCCCCCTCATCTGTCAAGTCAATCATAGGCTCTAAAATCGCCTTGCGTCTATGGACTAGTGGCGTGCATTCATTGCTGGTATCTAACCTGGGTGTACAGTCACTGCTAGGCATTACACCTGGGACAGAGGGTTGGATGGGGCCTTCTGTATTCAGCCCATCCCAGCTGGCCTCTTCCAGATTAGAGTTGTCGGCGCTGGGAGAGCTGGAGGCCTGGGGCAGGATGAACACATCCTCCACGTCATCCAGTGAGGTAGCAGAGGGTGAGACAGGGTCCTCCAGGGGACTGACATACTCCCGGCTCAGTGAACACAGGTCTCCATCGCCCGTGCCGTCCTGGATGACCACTGGCTCCTGTGTTCTAGAGACAAGGAAGAGCACCTCCGAATCCCCCTTTTCCTGATGCGCCACCGTGTCAGCTGCGAGCGACTCGGGGGATGATTCAACACAGGCGCCTGAACCCGACCAGCTGTTACCTTGACCATTCTCCAATCCCCTGTCGCTTTCTGTATCCCGAGAATGGCCGCTTTCCACACCACCTTGTACGTGTTTATCCATGTCCACATCACTGGAACCCACTCCACCATTTAACTCATGAGACTGCTGTGTTACACACACTGCCGCACCATCATTCTCATTCCCCACCTGGGCCTGGGACAAGGCCTGTAAGAGTTCTGTCTGCGTGGCAAGGTTGAGAGGCCTGTCAACCTGCTCTAAGTAGTGCTGGCTCAGTGCATAGCCACTCTCCCCAAGCCCTTTCTCTGACTCACAAGAAGGGTGAAGGGAGAACTTGCTGATAGATGGTACGCCGTACAGTGATGAATGCTGGGACAGAGAGTCATGAGTGGAGAAGACGTGAGACCTGCTCACATAGGAAAGGGTGACTGTAGTGTTGGAGAAGGCATTGTCTGGCTGAATATGATCCCCTGACTGGAGCCTGATGTCAGAGGAGGCAGTCTCTGAGAAGGGTAGTCCAGTTTTGCTGTTCCCAGAGTTTGGGTACCAGCTGGGGCTCTTGACCATACGCAGGGTCTCTAGGGAGTTGGCATTGAGGACACATTCCTCGCCTTTCCTGGTTAGGTCGATCACAGTGGGGATGCTGCAGGTGGAGAGGTCTTGAGGCTGTAAATCATCTAAAGTCCCGGGTGGCTGCTCCATAGCAACTGGAATTGACAAAATGGAAATAAGTTTAATAACAAACACTTTAAGAGTTAGTCTTACCAATACTAATAAGTTAGCTAAGTAAGATAACTTAGGTTGCAACATACTTCATTCACGTCACCCATCGACACAAATAATAAAACAAAATCAGTTGATTAATGCTAGTTAAGTTTTTCTTTTGTTTGTTGTTTTTATAGTGCGACGTGTTGAAATCTGAAGCAGGCTGTCAGGGTGAAATGTGCTCAAGCTAACGGTAATATTAGCATAGGGGACTGACGTGTGCTTGTATTAAAATAGGAAACATGACTGTGGTACGCTAATAGTTAACGTTATAGCTAGTTACGTTAACTAAGTCCAACAGAGTTAAGCACTGAGACCGCTATGATAACATCTAGATACCTGGGATGTCACATTCCAGACGAATGACTGTGAAGGGTTTCAGAGAGTATTTGCTAATAACACTGACCGGTTAAATTGCTAACGCTGTTAGCTAACAGCAAGTTAGCTAGTGCTAATGTTAGCTAATGCTAATGTTAGCTAGGCCCGGATGGATGAAACAAAGACAGAGCGGAGCTAATGCTGATCAAAACTTACCCGGACGGGAAGGAATCGGGGGCTTTGAAACGTCCAATTCAAGAATCCGCCCCACCCAACATTTCTTTCAAGAACCCATCAGACTCCAACTTATCTCCAAAACATACTAATAACAAGAAGCCCCCTAAATTAAATTAAAGACCAACACACTTTTCCGGAACACAGTACTCTGCGAGAGGTGCACTAGCAGCAGAACAGTTGTCACTCAGCTGGGTGTCACAGTGAAGCATCATGGGAGACATGAGAGCGACTCTATTCATCGCTTATTAATCCTAAAATAATTCTACACATATTCATACAGTTTTTGAATTATGCAGTTAATATTAATATGAAATCTTTGTTTTTATTAATTTTATCACAGGCAGTTTAAGATTATGATTTCAATAATCATCTTCAAGTAAAGTTCAGGCTCACTTTTGATGTGCCAAAAGTCGGAATACACCTAGCCAGGTATAGTCTGTGAACTTCTTTTGCTTTATTTTTGACTATGTGATATCACGCCGAAAACAGAGGGTTCAGTTGATGTCAGTTCCAGGAAGCAAGTGGCAAGCTCGAATATCTCCGTTTTGTTGTCTTTGGCGGCACCTATGGCGAAAAGCGGTAATTGCAGGTACGTAATTGCACCTCACTTTAAAGTGAAAATGCGTCACTAACGCTAATTTGAATGCATGGCGGGGAAGTCGCCACAGACACCCGGTTCTTAATACTCATAATACTGCAAATGCAAGAGCTTTCATCAGTGGGCCATAGACTCAATCACCATCATTCGGCGATAGATAGTGACTTAACAGACGTTTATTTAAATTAAAATCTTAGGAGATCTTCAAGATTGCACAATTAGACAAAAACTGTTAGATAACTGTTAAACTGTTAATTTAGAATTAAAAATCTTCTCTGAAAGTGAATTTCACTCATTTCTATTTTCAATGTTTTTTCATTTAAAAAGGCCTTGTTTATGTATCTTTATCTTTGAAATGATTGTATGACAGAATTCAGGACAAAATCCTTGTTTTTACATGAGGCCCCTGGCTAAACCCCTTTGAAATTACAGACTATTTTAGATCTTTACATCCAAATGAGGCTTATTCAGCAGGAAATGCACCAATATGCCTACTTCAATCCAAGTAGATGGCTATCACTGTATTCACTTGCATTGGAGCATCCGTCATCAAAATACTTGTGGCACCGTTTATAGCTTTGGGAAAGACATGCTCATGTTTTTGAGTGAAATGTCCATCATCATGGGAGAATATCTGATAGGTATTATTATGATATCATGATAGACTACGATCATGAGATAAAGAAGTCTACTTGAAGTCTAAGTCTAAGTTAAGCTTTTATATGCATGAACTGATCAATTACAATCAAGCATGTGATCACAATGTGATAGGTGGCAAAATAACACAAACTGTTGACAGTACAGGGTGCAAAAATATTTATTGCTAATAAACCTGTAGTCAGTTGGTGTACATTTGCTGTATATTTACAATAGAGTACAGAGGAATGGGAATGTGAGGCAAAAATCCAAAACATTTAAATAAATACAAAGGGACTGCCACTGAGCAAGATTACAAACATAACCAACTCCCAACAACTCTTATACAGCTGGACCAATGATTGCAGCAAGAGGAAAAGGAGAAAAAAAAAGAAAAAAAAAAATCGATATAAATTTTCATATATATATATTCATATTATAATCAGTGAATCCCATTCATATGCATTTAGCAGTCACCTTTTCACAGGTAATCTAAAAACCAATCCAAGGATATTAGATAACATCCATGATGGTGATCACCATTTAGAAGCCCACAAGTCAGGCAATGAGGCAACATCCAACGTGGCAAGATAGTTTACTTGTATTATAATGCGGGCAAACATTTTCGTTCCATAGCTTGTTAATTAAGCCAGACTTCCATCTGTGCTGAAATGACAACGGAGTGGTTGGGAGCTTGAATATGTGCATACTGACCACACCTAGCATAACATGCAGGCTTGAAGGCCAAACTTGTTTCTACGGTTGGTTATGTAAGTATTATTCAATCATCAACATGTAGTTGTTGTGCTTAGCCATTAAACATCACACTTATTCCTTTGGCTAGCAAAACAATCTACAGAGTTAAAACAGTAGCTTACACAGTCATGGTTTTAGTGTATGCAGGATAGATGCTCAATTAAAAACAGTACAGAGTATTTACAGTAAGACATGGCAACGAAAAATAAACCATACAAAAAAAAAAGTCACAGTAACTGAAGTGCATGGAATGCAGACTCTATAGACATGAAACTCAAACTTCATACCATGATTTTTCTTTAATAATATACGACGTGTGTGTTTTGTGACCAGTGTGTAGTGTTTCTAAATAAGTCATTACAGAGCTAAAATATATAGTGGACCTCTAAACATGCAGCAAGGTAGGCGGGCATGACTCTGACTGGTCACTGTCAGAACTCCTTTGTGTCTTTGTTTTCAAACAGGTGGAGTCTCTGCTCAGCTGTCAGCCCTTCTTTTAGACTCTGGAGAGATAAAAAAAAAAAAGAAGAAAAAAAAGAAAAGAGATAAAATTAAATTAAAATTAAAAATTGACCACGATAAACAGACACCGCCGTGTTGTCCCTGAGCAGGCAGTGAAAGTCAGTGTTTCCTTCCTTGGTGAAACCGCTACAGTGTCGAAACTATAATCAACATGTCATTATCTCTATTTGTAAAATGGAACAATGTGATCCTCAAAACACCACACTTGACTTGATCCCAAAGCCCTTCTACACCCCCTTGCGGCGCCAGGTCTGTAAGCAACACACACACACACACACTAAGTGGTAGCGTGAGTAATGTGAGAGGACACACAGATTTCATTTAGAGGAGAACCGTACCAACCCATTAATTATCTAAAATACCTATACTGTCTATAAACACCTGTGATATCTAAGAGAGACCTTCGCTCGGTGCGAGCTGAATGCATTTTATCTTGTGACGCCCGGCACGTATGAGGTGAGAGGAACTGGTGCATACAAATGTGAACTAGTGACGCTGTCGGAATCGACACAGTGCTTTAGAGGTGCACGACAACAGGATGTGCTTTGACGCCGGTGGATGCGTCTGGTTCGGTTTACCTAAAGGAGAGGGGTAGGATGCATACGCGTCCTCAGCAGCCCTAACTGTCCCAGGGCATGTCACGACTCACAGACTGAGGATAGAAGGGGGGGAACACACCCACAAGCGTGTGTTAGAGTACTCCAGTGTTTACTTGTGCAGCACAATCCAAAATTATGACAAGAGCAATGTTTATAGATTCAGTAAATTGATAGAGAAAACAAAATGGGCACGTGCAGCTGATCAGCAATACTGCCAATGGTTATGCACCGTTAGGGCTATAATTACTGTATGTAATTGCACAGCTGACCTCTAGGTGGCAGCAGATGGCCACGTGAAAAACCAACCTGTTTTGAGCCTTATTAATTCTATTGTAGTGGGAGACCTCTACTGGCAAAATATATCCACCAATATTCATTCATCAGCTCAAAGTCAGTTGCAATCTAATTCAATGGTGATAAATTCATTAAAAAAAAACAAAGGGAACAGCTAAGTGGGTTATTTGATTGCTTTAAGATTGCTTTTTTGATTGCTTTCTTTAACACAAATAATGACCCCTCCTCCATCCCAATGCTGATGCTAGTGATCCTACCTTTGACCTCATGGTGCGCTCTGAGCGTTTGGCCGCAGCAGCTGCCATCTTCAGAATGTCAGGATTGCTTTTGGACTTCATGATGTCTATGGGGGAAAATGGAGACGTTAAAAGCAAGTACTGCTGGCTAAGTGAGGAGGGACAGGAAAACAGTGTTTTGTCTGTCAAGCTTGGTAACTATAATGGTACGGATTTCATTTGGCGTAGTAAAATATAGAAACTGTCCGAGCTCATGTACACTACATATCATATATAGGAAAGCGGCGTGACGTGCGAGTCTGTACCGTATCCTCCTCTCTCCACCTCGTCGGGTGAGGGCTCCCCCAGTGCCTCGTGGGCCAGCTGCAACTGGTCTCTGAGCCGGCCCAGATCCCGCTCTGCTTTGGCCTTGACGATACTCAGCTCTGTGTAGATGTCTTTGTACTTATCTGTGGCGTACTTCTTATCCTGCACACAGACAAACACTATTTAGGGCCTCGGGTGTGGGGGCACGTACTCGTAGCATGCACATTGCTCAGCCTTCGTTTCACCAGTGTTGGTCTGCTGAAAAACGTACTCTTTGGGCGGCCTGGAGTTCATCTTTCAGGGAGTTGATTTCCTGCTTCAGGTACTGGACCTCAGACTCCTTCACTCTCAGCATCACCTGGATGAAAACAAGTAGAAAAACAAGGTGGTTGGTTTTGCCATCAGGGCTCCTTGACTGATGAAACAACCTGCTTGAGCATCTGCAGCTGGCTAAATCAGTGGTCTTTTTTTATGAATAACAAAATTCACTTATATAGACTTGCTTATATGTGATGATGTTTTATTAAGCCTCCCTTTTTAAGTTTTACTTTCGTTTCATTATGATCACCAGGCAGGAGAGTGAACAATTAAGACGTGGCCAACTATCCTATCCATAGCATGGCCCTCAAATAACTGGGGCCCTTTATTAATTATTTTCCTTGCCATGCGTAGATGTGATGATGTGCATTGGGCTCAATATGATTTGGCTGTAAAGTGACCATACCTCCAGCTCGTAGAGCTCTTTGCCCTGTATCGTAGTGCTCGTGTCTCCGCTTCCATCCTCACTGGTCATGGAACGCATCTTAGTGATCTCTGCTGCCAGGCGGTTGTTCAGCTCCTGGTGACACGGGGGAATAAAAAGCTCCGTCTCAATACAGGATTTGACTTAACGACAGGGGTGTGTGTGTGTATGTACATATAGACATGCTATACTGGTTCGCTTTATGTGTGACTGATGTCACCGTGTAACAGCTTCCTGGAGCCAATATATGTCAAGAGATGAGCAAATGAGCAATTGTAGTGTGTGTATGTGTGTGTGCGTGCACCTGGTTGTGCGCGTTGAGCTCCTGGTTCTCTCTCTGACACTGCCTGAGGGCCTGCCTCTCGGCCTCGAGCGCCTGGGCCAGGTGGGCGTTCTCCAGGCACTTCTGGGAATACTGCTCTGACAGCACCTCGATCTCCCGCTGGAAGGAACACAGCTCCTCCCTGAAACACAACACCAAACCACACAGAGGGAGCCTCAAATATCAACATACTGGCTCTACAGCACAATGAGAGGGTTCAAAACTGGCTATGGCAAGATAATTCATCGGTCCGTTAATATGCCCGGTCTTTTGCTTTAGTTCACCACTTGAACCTTAATGTCTAGACAGACTTGGTGCCAGAATGAGGTTTTATCAAGGTTCTATTAGGCTCAGACAGACTGAGATAGACGTACGAACACAATGTCCCAAAGACTGGACTGGAGCTGTGTCTGTAATTCCATGTTTGGCAGGGTCACATATTGCTACCTTGGCCACCCGTCACCTTGGTAACAGCTGGCAAGCTGTGGGCTAGCAGACCCTTGCCCAGTCGCTGTTCAAACTGAGAAGGCTTTGGGTTAAGTTTCACAAAGCAGGATCAGCAAGTTAGCCAGTGCACACTGAGAGACAAAGTTTTTTGGTTCATAGGAAGGCCTTCGCTCTAATAAATGGTTATTGAGTGCATTTGGTTACTACATCAACATATCAAACTAACTAACCTTCCTTTTTGACCAGAGAAGAAAATGTTTGACTCAAGAGTAACTAAACTGCAGTTGTAGCTGAGGTGCATCTACCCTGGAAATTAAAAAACTGTGCCCAGACAAAAAACACCTTGAAACCTTAAAAGTTATTTCATGCTGACAAAAGCTGCGTCCTACGTCAGTTGGCACAACTGATCAATAGCAAAGTTCAACTGCAATCGCATAATTTTAACCAATAGAGGGCAGTTGCCACACATAATTACAACCCTGTCTATAAATCCAACAAATCTGCACTATTATATCAAGATTTGAACCTGAATGAATTGCCAACACTACCTGATACCCCAGTACATTGGTTTTCAACGGAGAAAATGGTTTTTGGGGTTTAGTTGCTCTTTAATAAAGAAACGAACAGAGCTCAAGGCGTAGCCTGCTGAATCTTTGCTTCACTTACTAGTCTAGCTTTGGACTACCTTTTAGATAAGTCTTATCTTATAGTCTTGCTCACGGGAATCTCATCCGTCAGGTCACACCACCTGCAGCTCCACGGGTGATGCCCAGGGTTATACCATGCAGAGGACAGACAGGTGAGTAAAGTAAACCAGTGATATAGAAGCAGTAGTGGAAACGGATACCTAAGCACCTCTTCAGTGCTTGCCCCAAATTAATCATTCTTGGATCAAAGCGAAGGCTCAGAAGAGAGGCCAGCAAGTCTGATTCAAGCTCAGTATAAATCACAAACGCAGACTACCGATTTCTCAATTTGTACTCAAATGCTTGGTACTACTTCAGGGAATCGCTGCCTTAGCTTTTTGGAACAGGAGAGCTGACCTGAACCCCTCTATCACAATGAGCTTGAACCTCAGCACTCAACACAGCACTTGTACCGAGAGGCTGTTGATCAACACGGGCCTCCGGTCATCACTGGTACTGTGTGGAGTACTGTGTCAGTGAGGACAAAGAAAGAGAGAGAGAGCTCTTACTCATGCTGTCTGCGAATCTCCTCTATGTCTGCGTTCTCTGTGTTGCTGTTGGCCTTGCGAGCCTTGTCCAACTCCTTCTCCAGCTCCGATCGATGGGCATTTTTCATTGCTTCAATCGCTAAGGCAACAGAAACAAAGAGCTTTATTGAGGAAGGAACAACCCTGAAAAACTCCTTAACGTTATGTAACTGTATTATCACCATAGAGAGCAATAATCTGGCGTCAAAGTATGCTGAGCTTTAAGTATGGCGATGAGATCATGTGCGCTCACAAAAACTAAACATTAATGACAAATTTTCACACCAATAATTTACACCCTCTATGGTCCCTTTAGTGAGAAGAGACAGAGACTTTCTTTGATTTAAATGCAGGCTGTTCCATATCTGGTGCTACTGACCGGCTATGGTGGCCGCTGTCTCCTCTGCCAGCAGCCTCTCCTTCTCTTCCTGGAGGTTCTCCAGCTCTCTCTGGTGCTTCCGCTGCAGCTCATCTATCACCTTCTGGTGGGACTCCTCCATGGCCGCAAAGCCCCTCTCACAGGTGGCCTATGAAACAGGAGGGTATGGGGGGG
>OMKK01029557.1:0-14676 GCA_900302305.1 Polymixia japonica | reverse complement strand
GAGGCGGGGAGGCAACGGTGAGTTCACAGGTCGTCCGAGGTGGGGCCCCGAGAGGTTCTCCTGATCACGTTGAGCTGAGCAGGAAAACCCCCGGGCCCCCGAAATGTGTGAGCTAGTACTGATCGTCCGTTTAATGACAGCAAACGACCTGCAAGCTACAGCCTGTTAGCCACAAGCAAGATGAGCCTGTGCGAGTACAAAATAGGGTTAAGAGAAACGACAGATTACACAATACGTTGGAGGAATGCGTAGGCAGTAAGAGAAGTGGGTAGACGAGGGTATGCGCCACTGTTCCCTGTGCACAATACAATCAGTCATTCACTGACAGGTCTTTCGCTAAATAAACTTCTAAGTAACCATAATCATAAAATGCTTAGAACTAATGGAGTTCATGTGCCTGTTTTAATAGTATCTGTAGTCTACAGTTTATGTGCAAATCATAATCCGCCTATGAGCCAAATCTTTGACAGAATGTAGGGTTAAGCTGATGCCATAATACAATCAGGAATAGCTGTGCCTTGGGCCTTTTGATGGGTAAGCTGGCGTGGTGGATTCAAATCTATCTTCTGCATAAGGGATTTTTGACAGGCCTGTCTGTGTCAAATGAGGTAAGTTTGCCAAGCTTGCACTAACACCTTTGGGCGGTATGGAGAAAGGGGGAGAAGAGGGTAACTCACAATGCTATTAGAATTACAGTGCATGTTTCCACAAGAGGGAATTTGAATGGCCTTCCGGCTGGCTCGACCTGCGACCTAGGCATACTTCCGTCCTCTATTCACCACCACTAATCTGAGTACTCAGGCAATGGTGCTGCCCTGGTCTGCAGCCCCCCCACCCCCAACCCCACCCATCTCTCAGTCCCGCTGTAGCCAAATGGGAGAACTGTAGGCCTAGCCTGTTTTCACAGGGATAAAAGTCCTGGGAGCTCAGAGAGCGGCCCAGGATCCCACTGTGAGAGACTGAGCTGGCCGATTCTCCCCCGCTGGGCATATGCGAACTTCCTGCTCTGACATCACAGCAAGCAGCACCTGCACCTTGTTTAGATACACGTTAGGCTTCGTGTCTGCCTTTGTGCGAGTGTGTGCGTGTGTGTAAAAGCTCATATCCTGCTTGAAGAGTAATTGGATGGCTTGTACACACTAGACAGACATTCCAGACTATTAAAGTTGCTTGTAATGGTGGGGGAGGGCTAATTAAGTGCAATGTTAAAGACATGAGCTGAATATTTAAACATCTGACACGTATTCACGTATTCTAGGACTACAGGCCCCAATCACTGTTCAAAATCAGAGACCTTTATGAGTATTGACCTTCAGCTCACAGATTCTCACTATTCTGAATCAAGTGATCTCAACTAACCCGTTAACAGTGTTATATAAAGGGGTTGATAAGCAAACCCTAGTTCTGTCAAAAACAATGACTTCTCATTAAGCGCTCTGTAGACTTCGTCAGAATTGCTGTTTGGAACAGAGGATCGCTTCAGAAACCCCCCCTCTGACAGTCAAATTGGGGGGGTCTGCGGCCACCTTTTTTTGTAACTTTCTGAAACCGATATTCCGAAGTCTACGCCCAGTTCTGTGCCCATTTTCCACAGCGATTAGGCCGGTGTACCATGGTGTTCAAATGGGCAGGGTTTCAGGTAGTCTCCAAATTCCTCAAATCCCTATGTTGTCACTGAACTACAAGCCACCGAGTTGACTGCTCACCGCTCACAAAGTATAGCGTCCTGAGAATGTTACAGAGACTAAAGTCACTCCAGCTCTGTTTTGTGTCCATATTTTGAAGAAAATGTGCGTATGAGTGGATGCTCTAGTTGAATACCACCTCACCATCACACTATTGTTCTGTAAATGCCTGGGGGATTTATATGTATGAAATTAGATTGGGTAGAGAGTTGATGGTACTTACTTTATGAATGGAAAAAAGTGCAGCAGCTATTCATGTGTTGAACAGCGCGCTGGCGAGGACAGGGATTCACATCAATCCTACCCCGCTTCCCTATCACACTACAGTCTACAGTCACCTTCATTACACTATTGTTTTGCCAATACTTGGGTGATTATATGTGTAGAATAAGTTTCGTTGGATATTTTATTTATCAATGGAACACAATTTGTCAGCGGAACACAATCAGTGGTCATTCATATGCTGATTGTGCGCTGGAAAGGAGAGACATTTACACCTGCACTGAGTGCTATGCTGTCGAATGGGCGATTGTTTTTGTGAATTACTGCCAAAGGTGTCTCTGTTTACGACGACAACCACATATCCTAGACACATATCATAGACAATTTTGCTTAACTGTGGTATGACGCCAACAGGAAACAGAATCTCTCTCAAAGATACGACTAGTTCCTGTTTTTAATCCCACCCCAGTTCCCAGCCTTCTCTATGACGGACAGCTTCTCGCCCCACCTTTGACTTTAGCTAATTTTGGAAAAGGTATGAACAACACTATCCGACATGGTTGGACAACGTGTCTTCCGAAGTAGTTCTGAAGAAGTCTGTAGAAACCTTTAATATGCATAGATGAATAATAAACAAATGCTATTCAATTAAAATCTAAACTGATCCTTCAGATAACAGACTGATCTTTAAGTTAAGTTAAAATGTTATGTTGTACATTGATAATTAGATCCAAAAGCAGGAAAATTAAAACTATTTGTTAGTAGAAACAGCTAAAGGAAAAGAGACCAGACCCATACAAAATAAAGCTCATGGCTAAAATACACCTGAAATGAGAATTGACAATTTTGGTTCTAAATACTTCAGAACTTACACTGTAAGCAAAAGGGTCACCTCTTTGCCCTTGGCACTAAGGTACTATTGCATAATGGCTGAGAAAAAGGGTTAGATCCACAAGCACAATGAACTAACAACAGAGGAACTCATTTCATACGAGTATAGGTTCAGACTTCTTGTAATAGTTTGATGGAATCTAATAGCTTCTCGTTACATTCTTCCACACCAAACCCTAGCTTCCGGGTTACTGTGAATCTACAATTGACAGCGACAAAACTTCAACAAAATGGGTTCCTCGGTGCACAACTACTGCAGCGTCAACGATCACATGCACTTAGAGAGGGGTTAGATTTTCATGCAACATTGAAGGAAACTGGTTTACAGAACGAAGAGCGGGAGTGAGGTGAGCGAGGTTAGGAGGACAAGTAAGGGGTTGGGAAAGGAGGGGGGGGTCTGGGAGTGCCACAAGGGAACACAAGGCATCACGGATGGACGACGGCAAGGACAAGGAGCGCTTCCACCTTCAGATTTTCCAGGTCTTTCTCGTATTTCAGCCGAAGAGTCGTCGCGTCGCCCTGTTGTTCGCGTCGCCTCATCTCTTCTGTCATGACCGAGACTTGGGTCACCAGCTCTTGGATGCGTTCTTTGAGGTTAGGGGAGGAGGCAGGGTGCAGCGGGCCCTCCTTTGCTTCATCTACCAAGTCTCTGCCTGGGCTTACTGGAGTCATGACGCTCCGCAGCTCTTCCATCTCCCTGTCAAACTTCTCCACGAGAACATTTCTTTCCATCTCGTGCTTCTTCTTCAGGTTCTCCATGCAGATAGTCAGCGAGTCGATCTCTTTGACATTTTCTTCTGAATGGAGGCGCAGTGTCTCACTGGCCTTGGCAACTTCTTGCCTCAGCTTCTCAGCTTCCTGCTCATAGACGTCTTTGACCTCCCTCAACTCCTTCCTGTGCCTGGCTATCATGTCTTGAAGCTCAATGGCTTTATCCAGTGAGTCTATGGGCTCTCCTTCGATCTGAATATGAGTAGGTGGCCCTGTGTCATTTCTCATTGGTGCTTCATATAACTGATTCTGAAGATCTGTCAGTTTGGATTCAAGATCCTTGGTTAGTTCTCTCAATTTAGGACAGTTTGCACAGTCTGAGTTGCCAATCTGAATTTCTGCCTGCTTCTGCTCTCTCTCATGTTGGAATTTCATTCTAATAATGACATATGACATGTAGGCTTCTCTAAGGGCATTGAGCAGATATTCAGAACACTGTTTCCGTTGACTACCAGAATCAAAGCTAGCCAGAGCCAATGACAGGAGCTTGTCATCTTTTGACAACTTAACAGTGGAGACAATTTGCTTCAAACAATATGCCTTCTCTTCCAGGGTGTCTGTTAATTCTTTCAGAATGAGAGCATTTGTTTCATTATCAAGCCAGCTACACATCTTTAAAAGGTCTGACTCTGTCACTGCTATCTTGCTGTCAGCTTCTAGTTTTCCTTGTGGACAAATCCTTTGAATCAAAAGCATCATGCTCTTCTCTGCCATGATACGTTCTGCCACGCGCCTTTCAAAACACTGTGTTTTCTCCCCCCCGTTTTCACTCGGGCTCATTTCAATAGTACTCATCAGCTGGGTCCAGAACTCTCCCTCTAATACCAACCTCTTCATCACTTTCTGACTCACGTAGAGTGGCTCTTCTCCGGAAGAGCCAAGGTAGTCTGTGACAACTAAAGTGCTTTTTAACTCGCTGAGCATTTTCTCTACATTAACATCTACCTTTGCTAACATCTCTAATACCCGATTGAGCGCCTCTGACTTCATCTCAATCTCTTCCACTACTTGCCGAATAAGTCCTTCATCAGCAACCTGCTTCTCGCCCGTCTGAATCACCTCTTCACCAACATACGCCATCTGTTCACCTTTACCTGCCTTCATCTCTACCTCCAACTTCTCACGTAACATCCTCATTTCATTTTCTGCCTCTTTTAGCTTCTGATTACAGATCCTCTCAGATTCCTCTCTTTGAATAACGAGTAGGCTGTTCTGTGCTTCAAGTTCCATACAGCGCTGCTCTGTAGACCGGAGAATCGCATCCCTCTCGTGCAGCTTTGTCTCCGAGGCTTCAAGCAGCTCTTTAAGTTGGTCTTTCTCCAGCTGTGACTCGTCGTCATCGTAACCAGCCACCTGGAATCCCAGACCTTTCAGCGTGGCTTCTTTCAACTGCAGTTTCTTCTCGGTGTCCCTCAGGGTGTTTCCGAGCTCCTCCAATGTCACCAAGGCTTCGTGAAGCCTCAGGGATTTCTCATTCAGCTCCCTTTCATAATACTCTCTGTCTATGGCGTTTGCCTGGTTTTCTGCCAGCTCAGCCTTCACTTTGCTCAACTCCTCCATGACGAGATGGTGCGGCTTGCCGCCTTGCAAGTCGATCAGCTCGGCTTTCAGCCTGTCTATCTCTCTGTCGGCCTCGGTCAGCTGGTTCACCATCTCCTGGTACCGCTGGTTCAGTGCCCCATTTTCACTAGTTAACAGCTCAACTCTCTGGGAGAGCATTCCAATGGTTGTTTCGTTTGTTTCTGAGTGGTTTTCAATTTTTGACAGAGGGCCGTAGGGGTTGTTTAGGCTTTCCAACCTTTGCTTCTGAACCTTCACTACCATATCCTCCATGGTGAGGAGACGGGCTTCATAGCTGCGGATGCTTTCACCTGCCCTAGCTAAGCTCTTTTTTATAGTTTCATTTTCTACCTCCTGTTGATATCTCCATGTCTCTAGGAGCTTCTCAAAGCGACTTTGTTCTGTTATCTCCTGACTACAGCTGTGCAATTGCAGCAATTTCATTAGACCCTTGAGACTCAGAGATTTACCCATTATCAAGTCCTCTAGCTCTTGAATCCCCTCTGCACTATCCTGGAGCAAGAAGCTAACTGTCTTTTGGACAGGTTCTGGAGGTGGGCTCTCCAGAATGGATGTTTTTTGGGGTTCAGAAAGGTAAGGTTCCTTGATGGAGTGGTGAGAAAGCGAGAGGCCAAGCTGTGCCTGCATATTGCGCTTTTTCAACTCTTGCAGCTGCAGGAGCTCTTTGGTCTCCTGGTACTTCTTTGTTAAGCTCTGTGCTTGAGAACTAACCAGTTCTGGCCTCTTCGTCTGGGTTGCCAGATCGGCCTCCAGACCCAAAGGGTGCTCCAGCTTGGAAAAGGGGACCAGACAGTTGGTTAACACACAGCAGGGGACACACAAGCTTGCTAACTGTTTTCAGCGTCATCTACCAATCATTTCACCCAAATTCCCTCAAAATGCAACATTAAATTAAACATCCCCACATGATAATGTCAAATTATGTAAATGAATATAATGATTAAAACATCATTCAATTCGCATTAGGCCTAACTGTTGTAAATTAAAAGCAGAGGAAAGCGATTTAATGGCCAAGGTTAGTTAATCATGACAGGACATGCACATTAAATGGTTAAGTTATTTCTTGGGGTAAGTAATGCAATATTAGTTTGAGCTGGATGGTTTACTTAGGGATGGAAGGCATATCAGGTTCTACAAACACGCAGTTCTTCAGCTCTTTGTTCCAAGCTCATGTCTTGCACCATCCGTTGAGATGTTGAATTGTACATATCCAAGTAAAGTGTAATGTTCAAAATGTCTATGGTTTCACAGGGACCTTAAAGGAGCACTGAAATTCAATATTTCTACAATAGAACCAATTAAACAGAAAAAACTAACAAAATCAACTCTCAAAAGTCCCAAAAAAAATGTGCTGCTGAACTGCTGTCAGACTGTAATTTATCTACTTAATTATTCTGTGTTGCTGCAACAAACCTATCCATACCCAAATATCAGAGGACTTCAACTAACCAAAGTTATCTAAGCATTTACTTGGCTGACAACATTTGTTAAAAGAAAAAAATGGATGGTCTACATAGTTGTTAACAGAAGATGAAGGTCTGACATCCATGCAAATAATTAGGAGACAAGCCAAGAGGTTATTCATCATACATTTTGAGGCAAACATTTCAACAGCAGAAGCTATTATGCCATTAACAGCAACCATGAGACTAGAAAGTGGACTTCTTAGGTCCATGATCAAATAAAAATTACATTTATAACTGCTAGCATGAGTTCATGACTTCTATACCACAGACCTAGCAAACAAAGAATTAAGAGATACACTAGTAGAAGCCAAAGTAGTACCAAGGTCTCAATGTTTTTCTTCACATGCAATGAACTCATGCAAGGGCACATATTTGTAGCTGTATTCGTAGCTTTGATGTCAGTTTGATGTTTTCTTACGATAAAGTACAACATGCAAAGGTTGTTACAAAATGGAGGGAAAGTACTGCTCAGTTGAGAACATAGCGCTGGACTGTACTGTACTGTACTGTTCTCTACTATCATAAGAGTACAGGCTTGTGATCTAGTGACTTACCGGAGAGATGTAACCTGTGCGGATGTCCTGCTCTCGCTCCAGGGCTGTCCTTAGCTGGAGCTCTAGCTCCTGTTTATGCTGGCTGGAGTCAACGAGCTGCTGATGACAGCTCTCCAACTGTGCCTTCAGGTCTTCTACCTGGGAGATCACAGGGAGATGCAAAACGTTAGTGAATGTTAGACAGACAAGGAGAAAGTCACTGTTTTACACGCTTCTACTACGTGCACTGCTCATACTGTGCGAACTCACCCCTTTCTTGTAACTCTCCAATAGTCTCTCCAGCTCTGCCGTCTCCCTGGGGTGCATCGTTGCGGGCAGGGGCACTCTCCTCTCGTCCCGTATGGGCGTCTTCTCCACCTGTTGCCAGTGCTGTTCGATCACCTCTTCCACCCGTTGCTGCCTCTCCAGTGATACTGGGCCTCCTAGCTCAGGTCCTGTGTGTCCATCTCCCTCCCCGCTCTCACAGTCCATCCTCCCTCCCTCGCCAACGGATGGAGGCTCTGCCGACGAGCTGGTCACAGACTCGTACCTCTTCCGCCTCTCCTCCCTTCTCCGACTCCGCTCCAGGTCTCCCAAGTCGGCCTGTAGGCCTTCGGCCTCCTGAGCCCGTTGCTGCGCCAGGGCCTGGGCGATGGGCCGGAACTCTGCCCAGTCGAAGGTCTTAGAACGGCCTTCCCGTCTACGTTCGCGGGCCCGGCTCTTCTTGATTCCCGGAGCTGAATCTCGCTCCACGGACGACGCCTCGGAGGAAGGGGAGTCCTGGGTCACGTCTGGCCTGACCAGACCCTCCAGCGGGGAGAAGGAGCTGAAAGGCAGTAATCACTAGTCAATAAAATTCTATTCATAAAGCACCTTTCAAAACAAATGTTACAAGGTGCTGTACAATCATAAAAGATGTAAACAATAGAAATAATAATAATAATAATAATAATAATAATAAACTTTATTTATATAGCGCCTTTCATACAAGGATTGTAGCTCAAAGCGCTTAAATAACAATAGATTAAATATATAAAAAGTTAAAACAGAAATCATAAAAAAGATTCTTAAAACCAGCAACTGACTCTGTGTTTTTATATCTAAAGGGAGACAATTCCAAAGAGTGGGAGCAAGGACAGCAAAAGCGCGGCCTCCCTTAGTTTTCAGAACAGCCAGAAGACGTCGGTCAGAATACCTGAGAGATCTTACTGTGGGAAAGGGACACAGAAGCTCTGAAATATAAGGTGGCATCAGCCTGTGTAGTGCCTTACAAGCGATTCAAATAATTGTAAAATCAATTCTGCACTCAATGGGAAATCAATGTAGAGCGGCCAGCACTGGTGTAATGTGTGACTTACGACGAGTATTAGTTAAGTCTGGCAGTGGCATTTTGGACCAACTGGAGCCTAAACACAGCAGAGCGACTAAGAGTGCTGAACAGTGCACCAGTGGTCCAGATGAGAAGAAACAAAAACATGAATGATTTTTTCCAAATGTTGATAGGATAATACAGTTACTTGAGGCAAATTTAAAGTACCTATTGTCCAAATCGCCACATTATGCATTGAGGATGACTAAACCCTGACGTGTCTTTTTTCCACGTCTGGGTCACAGATAGGTTTGTGCCAGTGTTCAATTGTACCAACCTTGCCACGTCGGGGGCAGTAGAGGGTCTGACGTTCTTCATGACCGCCTGGATCCAGTTCCTCCGTATACCTGCCGTCATGGCCGACAGAGTGTGCACTCCCTCCTGGGTCTGAATGGAGAAGTAGCGTGAGATGCAGAGGTGATCACGAAACCCGACAGACAGACAGACAGACAGACACCTTTACACATTCAAAAATAACTGCCACGACAAGTAAGCATGTGCAATAACTACATTCATATGAGAAGGTAATGTCTCTCACGTGTATTTGGAAACCATAGTTGCGTTGAGCCTGGTATTCTGTGACATTGTAGCAAGTAGACAGATCAATCTCACCATCCAGATCAGAAGCCTGTTGTGACACAAATATGAGATACATGACAAACAGGAAATATATAGAAAAATAGCACAGGAAAACAGGAAATGAAATAGGAAAAAAAAATTATGACAAAATGATTGACAGGTCACCTCCTCAGCAATGGAGTCCTTGTAGTATCGCAGGCTATGATCTGTCAGCACAAACCAATATTTTTTCCACTGCAGATCAGAGAGGAAACAGAGAGAGATAGGTTACGCAAAGTTCAATGGCAGAGATTTGTCAAAACAGCCCACATCAAAAAAAGAGCCCACAAACGATAATTTGGAGTGATGAAAATTGCTGAAAAGCAAAGAATCTGTCACATGTTATTAAATTCTCCGTCAGAGTCTGTGGGACCTGCTCTAACATAGCGAGCGAGTCTGAGGCCAATGACCCCCTGTCCGTCCTATATGTCATCTAAAGACGTGTGTCAAAAGCCTCCAGGCTCCACCCAGCTCTTTTAACTGTCCTCAATTGAAGCTTTGACATCAAAGTCTGTCCAGACCTCTTTAAAGGCCAGAGAATGCTACAGACATTCTATCGTGCTTTAGATGGACAGTTCAGATGTCGTTTGAACTAGCTACCGAATCGCCTCTTTGATGAATCCTTCGCTTCCCTGTGTTCATTTTCAAGATGTCAATGTTTAATTTTTATTTGCTGTTCTGTCTCAACCAGTGTAAGTGGTTTGTACATTTGGACCTTTCCCTTTTGAAAATGTCTTGATAACAACTAACTGCTGGTTGCCAGATCATACAGTACCTGGCCTTGCTCATCCAGCTTCACCATCCAACCCTTCTTGAAGTTCAGCAAATCCGGCTAGAGAGAAAAACAAAGTTTAGCGAGATGCCATCTCTCTGAATGAATGTGAAAAATAAAACATCACGGTGAGACCACATTTCATCATGCAAGGTGACCCAAGAGGTCCTTCAAAATGCAAATACTGTGTCAACCCATGTCGCTTTTGCAACACTTTGTATCAGTTGCAGATTAGCACCCACTTACGCCTTTAATACAGTGAGTACAAATTATCCAAAAATATAAATGAAAACAACTCCTCAATTACAGATTTTTTTCCAACATTGTCAAATTCAAGCAAAAAAGTCATATTCACATTGTTTCACACAGGCAAAAGAAAAATCTGATTAAGCGCAGGACAACACATGCTCACTCAGCTGAGGGTAGAAGTTGACCCTACCAATGGATCAGACAAATCAAGTAGGGGTTATGAGACGTGCTAAATGTGGGCCACTGGCTAGGGACAACTTCTGCCGACGTTGCTGCTGCTCTGCACTGCTCTAGCTGAGGTTGCAGAATCCAGTGCTCAATATCGTTGTAGTCTGCTGTGATTCCACACAGTGGGTGAAACACACACGCATGTGAACTGTGCCCTCAGGAAGCAGTGGTAAGTTGTGACACACGCACACTCTCTCACGCGCACACTCTCACACACGCGCGTACACGTACACACACACACACACACACACACACACACACACACACACACAGAGTCTGTTGCTCCCCCTTGCTCTTCTTCAACAGACAGACATACAGAAACACAAAAACACACAGCGCTCTGCAAAATCTGCACACAAAGGTAGCAGGAGGAGGATAACCTGAACAGAAGAGGGAGAGGAATGGGCTGCACTGCCCCCTGCAGGACGGAGGACTGCCCTACAACATCCATGCCCTCACGCAACCACAACGAGGCCAGAGAAACAGCATTAGTCTTAATAGATCAGACTTTTGAGACAAAGAAATTTTAAACTACAATGAACCAAGATTTAGTGCATTTTGTGTGCATTTTCAAACCAGATGATTGACGGGTTTACCACATATTAATGGCATAATTTACTGATCCCTGATACTCTTGTTGCTTGCACCCCTTGACAGGGAGGTCAGAGGTCAGCTACAGGACAGTGCCCATGGACTAAAGCAGGGCAGATGCTTGCCGACATGGGGGTTTTCAAACCTCTGGTCGAAGCCCAGTCTCTCTACTCACTGCGCCACCCTGCTGCCCTGTGCTGTATAACCCATATGCCGTTAATTTCCTTCACTTCATTGGATAGTGACCCACAGAAAGAGATGCGAACGAAAAAGGAGAAAGTGCATGGGACAGCTGGACGTAAACTCATAACATCACAAGTATTATATGTATATTCTTCTTTAGCCCATTGGCACACCAGGACGACTCCATTTCCCATTCATTTGGCAGTTTCTCCAACCAAGCCAGGAAAACAGTTTTTTTTCCAGAGCAAAGCTGCCATGAACAGAGCGTGCCAGGCAGCCAGCTGAGCTTTGCTTTAAGTCAGGGGGACGTTTAGCAGGACCTTTCTCAATCCTTAATGCTCCTAACTCTGTTGCCTAACCTCCCTGACCCTTTAACTCACACGGCAAGCCAACGTCTGAAAAAGGCCTGGCAGCGATGATGCCCTTGGACTCTACAGCTTATGAGAACAGCGGCAGTATTGTGTGGAAAGCCACAGAGTACACACACGCACACAAACAAAACACCTTGAGTAAACAACAGTGGCCGTTTCCTTGATTCGTGACTTACTATGTTGTGTTGACTCACGAGATGCAGGCTTGACTCACCTAGCTACTGCGGGTTCAGTCATTCATTAACAATATGCATAACATAAACCTAATGGTTACAGAGGTAAAGCATGTCTTGGTCACGAGGTAAACACATTTCCTCTACATGAGCACTTGACTGACCATTATGCCCTTGGATGGGATTGTGTGTTAGCATTGGACTGTAAAACAAACACAACTTGGCTGTACGACTTCCAGGATCTGCAGTGAGTCATAAAAGATGGTGTTATGGTAATGTGAACCTTATCAAGGCCATTATACAAAAAAAAAAAAAAAAAAACCCAGAGGGAAGAGCGGACACTCACTGTCATGACCGACTCAGTGGTCCGTCGGTCCAGGGACTTGGCTCTCCTCAGTGGGGGTAGGGTGGAGGGGAAGTCCAGACCCTGCCCTAGGTCATGCCTCTGCGCCTGGAACAAACACACACACACACACACTTTAAGATTGTGTTTTTTATACTGGATTGGAAAAGTTGGCAGACATGATCAGACACGAATAAGCAAGAGAATCAGAGATTCTGACATTTAAAAAGCAGCATATAAATGCCATGACAACCACTCTTGCCTTGTCAAACCTACTTGTTTTCAGAAGCTCAGCACAGCACAGCACTGCACTGCAGTGAACCAGAGAGAATGAAAACAAAGAATGTGCACTGATAACGTGAAGCAGCATGGCATCTCAAACCCTCTGTGTGTATAAGAGGGAGTTGTTTTGCATCATTGGGTGTTTGACTGCAACAGTGAGATAGAAGGTTTATCTGTGATCTGTGCCCGATTGACCCATAGTAAAACACGTTTGACAAAGCTAGAGACAGGACAAGAGGGGGAAAGTAGCAGGCTGCCTCAATGTGATTTTGATGATGATTAGCAGTGACTTTCTGTCTGTGTTTGTCCCGAGTCTCTGTGCTCCCATTGCCAACCATACACTAAACAAGAATCAATGGCACTTTGCTGTTGCAGACAAATTTTCAATATCGGAGTACAATCATAACAGTTTTAGACAGATGGGTGCGCGCCCCTGTCAAAAGGCATATAAGATGGTCACAGACTGATGGTCAGAGCTGACATACTGTAACACAATCATTTTCCTGGTCTTGGATGTTCCGGTAACATCCAACTTGTTAGATATAATCGTTAGCCTTTAGCCCTAGCTTGTGATGTTTCACGGCCTGAATTATAACCAGGCAGTCAATAGACAACAAGCTGAGCTCATACGGTATTGGGCTGTCGTCAGCACCTTACAGTATATAGCCTACTATAAAAGTGTGGTGCGGTGGCCAAGAGCTGCTGTTGCGGTCACCTGGCTACTTCAATAGGATAAATAATCTGTGAAGGAATCCTGGTAGAGCCACATAATGTGTGATCCCACATGACTCAGTTATTGTGAAATGTTATCGTGTGGATTAAACTAGGATTAAAACAGCACCCATTTGTAAAAGACTTGTTAAACAGGAGTGTACTACACTTTAGCTACTAAAAGTGTAGTTATGTATGAAAGACACAGAGAAAGATTTCCATGACAGTTGGCAGTATGTCTGTGACGTTTTCTGTCTGTGTGTCCTGGGTCTCAGTGTTCCTAAACAGGGGTTTCGAGCCATTCCGGCCCGAGCAGGGCAGGCCAGGGGTGGGAAAAGGAAGCACAATCACCAGGGGAATCCCACCACAGAATGGAAAAACTGGAAATGAATACAGCACACACTCCTGACCTCTGACCTCCAACCAAAACAAAGGCAGGACAGAGAGGGAGAGAGAGGGAGGGAGGGAAGAGGGAGGGAACTGGAGGGTAAAGGGAACAGATTGGGGGGGGGCAGGACAAAGAGGAACACATGCTCTTAGGATTCGAAGCCAAGCTCACGTCTGAGTTCCGCCATGTGATGTTGTTTAAAAACGTTGTTTACAAGTCTCACCACATCCATTGTAAACCGATACACAATGTTGGCACTGTTAGCATGAACACGCAACCCCACACACACACATACGATTACACACGCACACGCGCACACACGCACATGCACACGCACACACACACACCAGCATTACCTCTCTGTGGAAGCGTCTGTGCTCGCTGCGGCCCTGTCTGGCCCCACTCCTCGCTGCCTCGTCCACCTCCATCCTCTCCGCGTTCTCCAGCTCCAGGGCCTCCAGTTTCTCAATCACGCCAGAGCGACTGCGATCAACACATGAACACGCATGCGCAAACACACAGGGTTAAAGATCGAGGGAGAAGTTGTACAATGAGCACCAATCAGACCTACATTTGAACAGGTTCTTTATGATGAACTGGTGCATGGCGGACCTATGTTATGGCAAGGTCGACCACGTGGTCAAACAATATCAGACAGATAGGGTAGAGTGAACATGGTGCCGTGGGATCATAGAGGCCATATTGACCAAACACAGCCTATGCTCATTTGTGTCAGTTCCCCTGAACTTCCTCAAACACAAGTCGAGTAATGAAACACTTGCTGCCAGCTCTGACACAATCCCACACATAAGCCCTTTGTTAAAACGGCAGAGAAATTCACTTTACGAGGAGGAAGAGAGTGAGAGGCAGTGGGAAATATTAAATGACTCTTTTCTTTTTTGTAAATGCTGCCCTTATTTGGGGACTCCTCAGACAAAGCTGCCCTCCTTAAAAGGTAATGAGGGAGAAGGGAGGAGGAGGACGGGGTCGGAGGGGCGATCTGGTCACATGATCCATGGTGGTCTCTCTGGCCACCAGGGTGCAGCGGCACCAGGTGGCTTCTGTAACCGTGTGTGTGTGTGTGTGTATTTCTTAATAGAGAAGTGCCCGTCTCTCAAACTGGCCCGAACGGACCGGTTGTCTGTTTACGGGGCTGACTGCGGGCACTCTTCCTACTTGGCCTGCTTTTCCTTTTGATCCCTGGCTTGGATGGAGAGATTGAATGGAGCAGGAAGCTGGCTCCGAGAGG